>JXCR01140119.1:278688-292396 GCA_002079205.1 Phalaenopsis hybrid cultivar | reverse complement strand
ATCAATCCACACAAACAACAAACTTAAGACAAATACACATAAGTGTTCAACACATAAACAACAACACCTTATCATTAACAATCACACTAACAAAGATAACCATGGGGTGCCTCCCACAAAGAGTTTGGTTTAATGTCGCCAGCCCGACCAAGGGTTCCTCTTAGATCAAACTTCCATTTAAATAATCCTTGATCAATCGCCCAATATTTTTCAGATCCTGAGATTCCTACTAAATTCTTGAATATTTTTTTTTTCTTTTAGCTCTTCCTTTTTAGATTGATNGTTCAACACATAAACAACAACACCTTATCATTAACAATCACACTAACAAAGATAACCATGGGGTGCCTCCCATAAAGAGTTTGGTTTAACGCCAGCCCGACCAAGGGTTCCTCTTAGATCAAACTTCCATTTAAATAATCCTTGATCAATCGCCCAATATTTTTCAGATCCTGGGATTCCTACTAAATTCTTGAGTATTTTTTTTTCTTTTAGCTCTTCCTTTTTAGATTGACTCAGATTATAATTCCTCATTTTTATTTTTAGATCTAATATTCTTATAATGATTTTCTCAATTTGCATATTAATTTCATCCTTAAAATTTATAATAAATGGATCTTTATAATTCAAGATCTCCTAAATTTTGGATCGGATTCCCTCAAGATGATTCAGACTCTGGATCAATTTCTACTAGTTACTCTTCTATCTCAAGTTATCTTCCAATTCTTCCCCTTGGGGCTAAGGAAATGANTTCATCCTTAAAATTTATAATAAATGGATCTTTATAATTCAAGATCTCCTAAATTTTGGATCGGATTCCCTCGGGATGATTCAGATTCTGGATCAATTTCTACTAGTTACTCTTCTATCTCAAGTTATCTTCCAATTCTTCCCCTTGCTAAGGAAATGGTTGAGATGGTTTTTCTATATTTATCTTAGTTGGGGAAATAGGTCTCTCTAATTCCTTAGAAATTTCTTCCATTGGTCTCTCAATCTCTTTTTTTCTCATTTCTCAACTCAACGTTTATTTGAACCGTGTCCTCCAATTCTCTTCTAATTCTAAGTTGTACAGCTTTATCTTGCTCACTATTCTTCTCCTTAAAGTCTATCTTAGGGTCACTAAGTAAAATCGTTCAAGGATAACCCTTAATTANTCTCTTTTTTTCTCATTTCTCAACTCAACGTTTATTTGAACCGTGTCCTCCAATTCTCTTCTAATTCTAAGTCGTATAGCTTTATCTTGCTCACTATTCTTCTCTTTAAAGTCTATCGTAGGGTCACTAAGTAAAATCGTTCGAGGATAACCCTTAATTGAATTAATAATTTGCCCTATTTGGTTTTCTATATTCCTAATTATGGCCCGTTAATTTTCCAGCAGACTCTTCATTTGAATCACCACCTCTTATAACAATAACTCCTCCTCATTATGTGGGTTGGAGTTAAATTGATGAGGAAAAGAAAGTTCTTTGTTATAATAGCCTTGATTGATCCAATCACAGGTCTGATTAAGTTGATTATCTTCCCACAATTGGTTTTCTCCTCCAAAATTGTTATTCCAGTTAAAGTTTGAATGATTTTCCCAACCTAGGTTGTAATAATCAGAATAAGGATTACATAACTCATATCTAGTTTAAAAAGAGTTTTTTTTTATCAATTGTCCAAATAAATTTTCCTTAATAACTCAGGGTCCTTTAGGATAACTTCATATATATTGATCTAACTTTTTTGCAATATCTGCAACTTGAGAAGTTAAAATAGTAAACATATCTTCATGAAAATTCTCTACCCTTTTGGGGTTTACTTTATCAAAGATACTAGAATTATAATCCAAATATGAACATTCATTATATTGTTGATCTGTATCATAAATTCATGGAGTCCTTTTTTATTTATGATCCTCCTAAAAGTCATCTCCAAATCTGAGTTGTAAAATTCAAGGTATGTAGGTCTTGAACTATGCATAAAAATTTAAAGACTTAACTAATATGTCAGTTATTAAAAATATTTTTTGTATTTTGGATTTTATTTAAAATAAACAAACAAAAACAAATAAGATAATAAGACTAAAATTTCCAATTCTAAGTTTTACAAGTTCAACTAAAATTCTCCTAGAGTTCCTACCGTAGCTTCCTCGACAACGACGCCAAAAGCTTGACTTGATGCGCAATTATGCAGTAATTTAGCATCCAAAAGATGACCTAATTTAAATTTAATGACTATTGTGCAAAATTGACGTGTTATAAATTTTTTGATGAAGTGTTTATACATTAGGGGTACTACACAAGTATACGTATCATTTCAAATAATATAGGGTTTTCCTTAAAGACCCCATTATTGATTCTACAGAGAGAGAGGTAAGAAATCCCTTAAGCTAATTCTAGTCTACTACTATCAGACCTCAGTTTGAAATTTTTGAAAAATTTGGTTCTTCTAATTTCATTAATTTACTTTAAAATTAAAATTAAATAAGAACCTAATCTATAGAGGCTGAATAAATTTTGGAAAATTTTTTTATTTAAAATCCCTTTCCACCTTGCGATGAGATCATAAACAGTGTAGGAATTGAATGTTTAAAGATTAAAATGTTGTTTTGTGACAAAAAAGAGCATACATATTATTTACCCTCTCCAGTGTGCATAAAGAACTTTAACTAATCTAAACTAAGTTCCTTATTATATGTAGTGCTAAGTAGTTTCTAGCCTCTCACTTCTAGAATACCCACTGTGCCCTCTCTATAGGACCTACCAAAGACTTCAGGTTCCAACTCTAGACCAAATTGGTAAAGGATCTAGCATGTCACCCTAGGAACACCAATTCAACACCCACAAAAAACTTATCTCCCTGTCTATTTGCACTCTCCTTAGATTGTGGTTGCCCTCCTCGTAAGGTTAGTGTGATACTCACTAATTGGGAGAAATCATAGTCCTCCCAGGTCATTATGTTTTGTAATGGATTTTAACATTGCAAGTGCAGTTTGTAAAGTAAATTAAGAATCAGTGAAAATACCATCACAATTTAAAAAAAAAGAAATATTCAAATCATTCTAATCCTACACATAATTAATTCTCATCACAAGGAGAAAGAGTAAAGAAAATTACTCACTGAGCATGGAGAAAACACATGGATTTTTAATGGCAAATGACATTGAAAACACATAACTATATTGCAATAATTCAAATAAAATACAAAAAAAGTCTAAGACTTATCTTTACAGAAGATTCACGCCCTCCTTGCACAGCAAATAACAATCCTTTACACTTCTTCAAAAGTCCCAAATGTCTCAAACACTCCACACACACACACACTCGCCTCTTGGAAGAGGCACGCTCAACCCTATCTAAAACTCCTCCTAAACTCTTGTTCCCCTTTTCTTCGTGAGAGATGCCAACTCCTCTTTTTAAAAAGAAACAAAACACCTCTTCACTCCAAGAGACACACCTCTTCACTCCAAGAGACACACATCTTTATTCTAAAAGATGTGAGATGCCAAAAGGTGTCTTTCCAAATGTCTAGATTCATTGCATAACTTGTTGGGGCATGCATAGTTGCCCGAAATCTTCCAGAACCGCCCAGAATAGCCCGTAATCGACTAAAACTGCCCCATAACCGCTTTTGGTATTTAGGCGCAAGAATGTGGAGCCTAGATGCAAGAATGTGGCACCTAGGCACCAGAATATGGGCCATAGGCCCCACTTCTTGGGCAAACCTTACCGGCAGCTTCTCCATTTCTCCTTGTTTTTCTTTTTTTTGTCCCGTTTCAGTTCCAAAGTGTTATACATATAAGATAAACATGAAAATAACATTTCTTTAAAGTGTAATTTCATTCAAAAATATGTGATAAATGTAAAGAAGATTGAGCATAGAAAGACATATCAAAATGTGCCTC
The DNA here is from genome assembly GCA_002079205.1 of Phalaenopsis hybrid cultivar. NCBI lineage: Eukaryota > Viridiplantae > Streptophyta > Magnoliopsida > Asparagales > Orchidaceae > Phalaenopsis > Phalaenopsis hybrid cultivar. The sequence continues at coordinate 288,510 of JXCR01140119.1, read as the reverse complement.
GTCATAATTTTTGTCTTTGCTCGTTTTGACTCCAAATTGTACAATTTTTGCTTCATATTTTCTAAAACTTCATTTCTTGTACCTGGAACAAAAAATATGCAAAATTCTTTCATTTAAGGTGTAATATTATTAAAAATGAGCATGAAATTTATATGAAAAAGTAGGTAATTTTTAGCCGTGTCTGGGTCAAAAGAGGGGTCGCGATATAAAATTGCTCGCGGTCGAGCTGGTATAAACGTAGGCAACGGGGTCGAACCCTCTGCCGCATTTTTACTATGNCTGGAACAAAAAATATGCAAAATTCTTTCATTTAAGGTGTAATATTATTAAAAATGAGCATGAAATTTATATAAAAAAGTAGGTAATTTTTAGCCGTGTCTGGGTCAAAAGAGGGGTCATGATATAAAATTGCTCGCAGTCGAGCTGGTATAAAAGTAGGCAACGGGGTCGAACCCGCTGCCGCACTTTTACTTTGTTTTTAAAAAAACACTGCCATGACGTGACAAACAAACGCCAAATATCACGTTTTTAGGCCACATCGTGCAAAAAAAATTGCACCAAACGGAGCCTTATTTTTCACGTTATTTGTCCAAATGAAACAAATATGATGGTATGAACATTTGTCAAAGAAATCTTTCAGTTTAAATTTGAGATGTTAAATCTTTCAGTGTTATGATCTCGCTTCTAACAAAAAAAAGATTTTAGCNTTACTATGTTTTTAAAAAAACACTGCCATGACGTGACAAACAAACGCCAAATATCACATTTTCAGGCCACATCGTGCAAAAAAAATTGCACCAAACGGAGCCTTATCTTTCACGTTATTTGTCCAAATGAAACAAATATGATGGTATGAGCATTTGTCAAAGAAATCCTTCAGTTTAAATTTGAGATGTTAAATCTTTCAGTGTTATGATCTCGCTTCTAACAAAAAAAGATTTTAGTATATGGCACTAGTATTTCACTATAAGTAGAATTTAGTAAATCATATAATTTTAAATTCAATAAATTTAGTGATAATTAAAATTTAAAAATTATTTGCCATGATAACTCTTAAATTTATTAATTTTAATTATTTGCTTAATTTTTTCCTCAATTTTTATGAGAGAAGAATTATTAAATATGTTAAATTATTTAAATGATGAATTTACTAATTTTAATATTTAATTAATAATTATTTTAAAGTTCATCACATAAAAAATAAGATTTAGAAATAAAAAAGGCACACTTCACATGATTTAAGCGAAGAGTTCGTTGGCTTCTGCTTATAAGAATGTTAACAAACACATCTATAAGTATTACTTTTTAAGGACATTCTCATTTACCCAAAAACGAAGCGGATGTAGGGGGGTCACGCCCATTTTTGTTCTGCACATGGCAACAATTGATGCACATATGGGAGGGCGAGTGTAATATTTTTTGTATTTTGGCCGCCTATTTTATCTTAAGATTAAGCATGTTGGTTGATATATATTTAGCTCAATGTGATGANTTTGTTCTGCACATGGCAACAATTGATGCACATATGGGAGGGCGAGTGTAATATTTTTTGTATTTTGGCCGCATATTTTATCTTAAGATTAAGCATGTTGGTTGATATATATTTAGCTCAATGTGATGGCATGAAGATAAATGTATGCACTGCCCTCAATGTTATCATAGTGGACCTTATAGTACACACAAGTGGAGATAAATTGGTGTGATTTCAAAAGCTACTTTTTAAAATAAATTATTTTCTCTCTTTTAAATGATAGAAGGTTGAAACTGAATTTTCTTAATAAACNTGATGACATGAAGATAAATGTATGCACTGCCCTCAATGTTATCATAGTGGACCTTATAGTACACACAAGTGGGGATAAATTGGAGTGATTTCAAAAGCTAATTTTTAAAATAAATAATTTTCTCTCTTTTAAATGATAGAAGGTTGAAACTGAATTTTCTTAATAAACAATAAAATGAAAAGTCTCATTATTTTAGCTTTTAAAATTTATTCTCCAATTTCATACACAAGCAATCACAATATTTTTATTTTTTTATAAAATCATGAATTATACCAAAATATTACAATGATAAAGAGGAAAAAAAAAAGATTTGAGTGAAAAAAAAAANCTTAATAAACAATAAAATGAAAAGTCTCATTATTTTAGCTTTTAAAATTTATTCTCCAATTTCATACACAAGAAATCACAATATTTTTATATTTTTATAAAATCATGAATTATACCAAAATATTACAATGATAAAGAGGAAAAAATAAAGATTTGAGTGAAAAAAAAAAATTAAATGAGAAGATTTAACATCTCACTATAGAAATTGAAATACATATATTTAAGCTAAATTGAAAAGCTATATATTATAAGTCTGTTTGGGGCAGGTGCAACTTATTAAAAAGATGTTGTGCAATAGTTTTGCCAGGAAACTACTACGAAGAAGCAGGTTGTCTGATTATTTTTTGTAGTTTTGCATTAGTTGTGTTGTAGCTATTTCTGAACAAATGATTAGTTTTCTCCTGTAGTATAGTGTTGCTTATAATAGAACCAATCATGCTAGTGCATTTCATACTTAAAAACAAATATCAATTTGAACATTATAAAGTAAAAATAGAAACCTCCCTAAACAGTGAGCAACACAATAATCAAATTAAAAAAAAAGGACTATTAAAATAACAATTAACAATATGATAATATTTTCTCTAAAATGCACTTGATTAATGTCACGAGATAATCCATCCTCCAAGAAAACTCTCCACACCTGATCACTATTGAAAGTGGAATCTTCCAACCCATTTGTCTACCTAAAGAAGTCATGGCTTTCTATTCTTCTCCTTAGCTGCAAAACTATCTCACGTAGCTATGCGGTAGTCGTAAAGCAAGAAAGGAACATTGTAGTTCACAGTAGCAGTGCAATGCTCTAGAGGTACCAGAAGTCCTCGAGATCATCTTTTCTGAAGGTTAATGTCACGAGATAATCCATCCTCCAAGAAAACTCTACAAGCCTGATCACTGTTGAAAGTGGAATCCTCTAGCCCATTCATCTACCTAAAGAAGTCACAGCTTTCTGTTCTTCTCCTTAGGTGCCAAACTATCTCCCGTAGCTATGTGGTAGTCGTGAAGTAAAAAAGGAACATTGTAGTTCACAGTAGCAGTACAATGCTCTAGAGGTAACAGAAGTCCTTGAGATCATCTTTTCTGAAGGTTTAAAATAACAAAGCACAAACCAAGCTATCCTTAAACTCCCTTGTCCTAAGATCTATCACCACTTAGACTGACTTTGCCCTATGAATGACATTGCTTCGTTCACTCAAATATAAGGAGAGTCAATTTTAGGAATGATATCACTTTATTCACTCAAATAGATGGACATTTAAATTATGAGGCCTGGAAGGGGTTCAAGGAACTAAATAAAAAATGTCCACAATGTGTTTCTGACTGGTTGATCATCCAAACCTTTTATAATGAGTTATTAGGCTCTCTAAGGTCTATTATAGAAGTTGTAGCTCAAGATCATTGATGTACACATTTTTTTAGGATGCCTATGAGTTGATAGAAGAGATAGAAATTAATAATTTTTATATTCCTTTAAAGAGATTTACACCAAAAAAAGTTGCTAGATGTCTAGCTATCCTAGCCACCCAAGNTACTATATTTTTTAAAAAAACACTGCCATGACGTGACAAACAAACGCCAAATATCACATTTTCAGGCCACATGGTGCAAAAAAAATTGCACCAAACGGAGCCTTATTTTTCACGTTATTTGTTCAAATGAAACAAATATGATGGTATGTGCATTTGGCAAAGAAATCTTTCAGTTTAAATTTGAGATGTTACAATTTGTAGCATGGTTGTAATCTTATTAAATATCTATAAAATTCAGTGTTATCATCTCGCTTCTAACAAAAAGATTTTAGTATATCATATAATTTTAAATTCAATAAATTTAGTGATAATTAAAATTTAAAAATTATTTGCCATGATAACTCTTAAATTTGTTAATTTTAATTATTTGCTTAATTTTTTGTTCAAGTTTTATGAGAGAAAAATTATTAAATATATTAAATTATTTAAATGATGAACTTACTAATTTAATATTTAATTAATAAATTTTTTAAAGTTTATCACATAAAAAATAAGATCTAGAAATTAAAAAGGCACACTTCACATGATTTAAGCGAAAAGTTCATTGGGTTCTGCTTATAAGAATGTTAACAAACACATCTAAAGTATTATTTCTTAAGGACATGCTCATTTACCCAAAAACGAAGCGGATGCAGGGGGTGGGTCATNCCATGATAACTCTTAAATTTGTTAATTTTAATTATTTGCTTAATTTTTTGTTCAAGTTTTATGAGAGAAAAAATTATTAAACATGTTAAATTATTTAAATGATGAATTTACTAATTTTAATATTTAATTAATAATTAATTTAAATTTTATCATATAAAAAATAAGATTTAGAAATCAAAAAGCACACTTCACATGATTTTTCTGCACATCGCAACAATTGATGCACATATGGGAGGGCGAGTGTACTATTTTTTGTATTTTGGCCGCATATTTTCTCTTGATATTAAGCATGTTGGTTGATGGACGTTAATTGTCCAAAAATGTAGGGTGTGAGGGAATATATTTAGCTCAATGTGATGACATGAAGATAAATGTATGCCTACCCTCAATGTTATCATAGTGGACCTTATAGTACACACAAGTGGAGATAAATTGGTGTGATTTCAAAAGCTATTTTTTAAAATAAATTATTTTCTCTCTTTTAAATGATAGAGGGTTGAAAGTAAACTTTCTTAATATATAATAAAATGAAAAGTCTCATTATTTTTGCTTTCAAAATTTATTCTCCAATCTCATACACAAGCAATCACAATATTTTTATATTTCTATACAATCATGAATTCTACCAAAATATTACAATGATAAAGAGGGAAAAAAAAAAGATTTGAGTGAAAAAAAGAATTTTAAATGAGAAGATTTAACATCTCACTATAGAAATTGAAATACATATATTTAAGCTAAATTGAAAAGCTATATATTATAAGTCTGTTTGGGGCAGGTGCAGCTTATTAAAAAGATGTTGTGCATTATTTTTGCCAGGAAACTATTACGAAGAAGCTGGTTGTTTGATTATTTTTTGTAGTTTTGCAGTAGTTGTGTTGTAGCTATTTCTGAACAAATGACTATTCTTTTTTTGTAGTATAGTGTTCTTATAATAGAGCAAATCCTGCTAGTGCATTTCATACTTGAAAACAAATATCAATTCAAACATTATAAAATAAAAATAGAAACCTCCCTAAACAATGAGTAACACGATAATAAAATTAAAAAAAAGGACTATTAAAATAATAATTAACAATATGGTAATATTGTCTTTAAAATGCACTTTGTTAATGTCATGAGATAATCCATCCTCCAAGAAAACTTTCCACGCCTGATCACTATTGAAAATGGAATCCTCCAACCCATTTGTCTACCTAAAGAAGTCACAGCTTTCTATTCTTCTCCTTAGCTGCAAAAATATCTCCAGTAGCTATGTGGTAGTCGTGAAGTAACAAAGAAACATTATAGTTCACAGTAGCAGTGCAATGCTCTAGAGGTACCAAAAGTCCTTGAGATCAACTTTTCTGAAGGTTTAAAATAACAAAGCACAAACCAAGGTATCTTTAAACTCCCTTGTCCTAAGATCTATCACCACTTAGACTGACATTGCCCTATGAATGGCATTGCTTCGCTCACTCAAATATAAGGAGAGCCAATTTTAGGAATGATATTACTTTATTCACTCAAATAGATGGACATTTAAATTATGAGGCTTGGAAGAGGTTCAAGGAACTACTTAAAAAGTGTCCACAACATGTTTCTGACTGGTTGATCATCCAAACCTTTTATAATGAGTTATTAGGCTCTCTAAGGTCTATTATAGAAGTTGTAGCTCAGGATCATTGATGTCCACATCTTTTTAGGATACATATGAGTTGATAGAGGAGATAGAAATCAATAATCTTAATATTCCTTTAAAGAGATTTAGACCAAAAAAAGTTGCTAGATGTCTAGCTATCTTAGCCACCCAAGTAGCTACCAATTCAAGGAAGTTAGACACTCTTGGGATGAATTCCATGCAGGATCCTCATAAAGTGAAGAGATTATATATGAACCAATGGTAGATCCAATCATGATGACTTTAAAAATTTAAAATGCCATATGAAATCAAAATAACAACCCTTATTCCATTACTTAAGACCCATATTGGAAAAACTACTTAAACCTTTAATGGAGCAACAATAACCAAGCCCTAGGAAACCAGTAATGGGGTAACCCTCATGCTAATCTTCTAGGAAGCTAGAACACCCAAGGACATAATCCCCAAAAACCATCTGTTACACAATGATTCTAAGGCAAATCCTAATATGATCCATTCAAAATACTGAGAATTAGTTAGGACAGTTCTAAACTTTAATAATTAATAGACCACTACGGACACTCCCCAACAATACTAAAGTTAACATAAAGGATCAAAAACTTGAGCAATGTAATGCCATTAGAGTGAGAGAGATAAAGGAGGGGGTGTGTACCCTAGAATGGAGAATGAGAGTGTCAAGTTAGACCTAGGAAAATCTAGCTCATCCCTTAAGATAAGACATGAGAAACCAATACCACCCTTCCTCTAAAAAATACAAAATCTAAGGAAGGAGCAAGAGATATCTCTGATTTTAGAAACTATTAAGAAATACACCATCAATAGGAATTATGATAAAGCCCTAGAGTGGATGTTGAGTTTTGTAGAATTTTTTAAAGATGTTATGGATAATAAGGTTAAGTCAGGAGCTAGAGAATTGGTTTCTTTGACAGAGGAGAGTAGTGCCAAGTTATTGAGGAAGTTGCCTACTAAACTGAAGGACCCAGATAGCTTCACCATCTATTGTTCCATGGGAAAGAAACTTATGGGGAAAGCCCTATGTGACTTTGGAGCTAGCATAGTTCTCATGTCGTTACCCATTTTCAAATGATTAAGATTAGAAAATATCCAACCTATGACATTGACTCTTTATTTAGCAAACCAATCCTTGACCTTCCTAAAGGAATCATAGAAGATGTATTGGTTAAAGTAGACAAATTTATATTCCCAGCCAATTTTGTGATCCTCAAAATTGAAGAGGACAAGGAGGCACCCTTGATTCTTGGATGACCATTTCTAGCCACAAGAGGGAAAATGACTAATGTTCAGAAGAGAAAACAGACTATGAAGGTAAATGATAAGGAGGTTACATTTGATGTGCTAAAATCAGTAAGGTTTCCTTAAGCCTCAATCATTGATCATAGTTTTATTGTGAAAATGGTGACAAGGGTTGTTGAAGGGAAATCAATTGAATTAGTAAAGTTAGACCCTAAAGAGCTAGCCATCATGGATGAATTTTGTTGGAAGTTGATTGAGGAAGAATCCTCTCTTAAGTTAGTAACCCCTCAGATGAGAAGGGAGAGAGTGAAGCCTATATATTTAGTCATTAAGGGGACCACTATGAGTGGGGAGAGGCCTTTCATGAGCAATGAAGAGGTGAAATTTTAGGAGAGAATTCTGATGCACTCTCTACAATGTCACAAGAAATATGAGATGTTTGATCAAGTATTACTAAGAAGACAATTTGATCCCAGAGAACTGTATAAGGATTGCTCCAATCTAGCATCATCTAACCAAGGACATTAAGTCGAATACTACCTTCGAAGGCACCTTAAGCATTATCTTAGGATTTGATTTATTTGATTGTTGATTTGCGTTGATGTTTGATTTTATTTGTGATTTTTGCTCGTCATGATGTTTTTTTATCTTGTTTGTTGTGTGTTTTGTGTCTGAGATCTCTACAAAGTAGTTAAGCCTTACTAGTTGGGTAGAAAAGTTGAAAAATACAGTAAGAAGTTATTCGTGGGTTTTGAGTCGAGTTTGAGGCTTCATAAGTGTGTGGAATGCATCAAGGAGGTTTGGAGAGTGAATACAAGCAACACATTTTTAGCTTGGACTAGTGTAGACATGCCTTTTTTTGGGGTGACCATGCTAGTTCAGGCGTAGTCACGCCTAAGACCTACGTAACCACACCTCCCAATCCAAGCAAGTGATAATTTTGTAAGATTATTACATGATCAAGTCACCCCCATATGATATTGTTGCATAACCACACTTCAAACCAATCAAATAACATTATCGAAACTTAGCTTCTGGTACGACAATGCCAGTTTAGGTGTAGCTATGTCACTTGTTATTTAAAGACAAATTTTTGCTCAAGTCATTCACTTCTCCCTAATTTCCTCGATCGAGCAGCCCCACCCTTACACAAATTTGCTCCAAGTCACCAGAGAAGAGGGTAGAGGTGCAACTCAAACTTGACAAGGGTAGATCATCGAAAATCTTGTGACTTTAGGTAAGATTTAACTCTTTCACATAGTCTGCCATAGATCTAGTAAATTCTATGGGTTTTGAGCTACCTCACTCATTTTCTTATAACCAAGCTCTTTTACTATTCCTATAGCCCTTAAGATGAAGGGATAACATTAAACTAGCTATGATAGTAAGTGTTCTTTGATTTATTTAGTCTCCTAGAGTTTTACCAACCTTATCTCTAAAAAAAACTCATTTTAAATCACTGTTTCCAAGCCTCTAGAGTTAGGGTAGAAGTTGAGTTGGTAACTTGTAGATGGGAGAAATTTTGTTAGACAATCGCCCCTAGAGTAGTCTGATGCGCGATTTTATGGAGTGTTGCAAGTACCTTTCAATATTACAATAAACACACAACAACACAAATAGTAAATATGGAGTTCAATCACAATAAAAACAAATTTAGTATAAATAATTTTATCTTTTAAAATCTTTAAGCTGTCAAACCATAATAATAACATAAGTACATGCATCACTCAAGTAATAAAGGGCTCTAATGAAGTCCTACGTATTGATCCCACAATGAGTTGGGCATTCTTATAGTTATAATGTAAAATACAATATTCAAACTACAAAACTTAAGTACGCAAAACCAATCTAAAGTAAATTTACTATAAACTAAATGAAATGCAGTTAAAAGATCTAGGTTAACTAAGCTTTTTGCTAAACTTCAAAAGTAAACTTATAAAAATTAAACAAAGTTTTATAATGAAGAGTTCAAATTTAAGAAAGCATCCTTCCCCTTTACAATGATTTTATGGATTGTGAAGTAATTAAAATCATTTAAAATACATATAAAATTGTATTGTGCCAAAAAGGAGCAATCCTATTCTTTACCCTCTGAGAGTGTATAAAGAACATTAACTAATCCAGAGTTTGGTTCCTTAATCCATTGTTAAATTCAGAGGATATTGGTTGTCACTCCAGAGCTCTCACTTCTCTCTTCTCTGATGGCTAACAATCTTGCTTTAGTTTCCAAGAAATTGGGCCAAATTTGGATTTTTAATGTCACCTTAAAATCTCTAATTATGCACCCATCAAAGTATATTTCCATATTTATTTGCACACAACCCCATGGACTACATTCTCACCCATGAAATTGAATGTGACTCTTACCATGTTGTAGAAGACATAGCCCTTTCAAATCTTATGTTTCTCAGCAAACTTTAACATTTTGATTGGTCATATCAAAAAGTAAATGAAGATCGGAGTTTGAATCATCACAATTTATTGACATTTATAACCCTTACATAACAAAATTAATTCTTCACAAAACCATAGTTCATTGTAGGAAGAAGGATAAAGAAGACTACTAAGAATTCACGAGAAGGATACTACAAAACATAGATTATATATATATATATATATATATATATATATATATATA
>JXCR01140119.1:213136-272280 GCA_002079205.1 Phalaenopsis hybrid cultivar | reverse complement strand
TATATATATATATATCCAAATGAAGGTATAAATTGTCCCATAAAATCTAATCCCTAAACATCAAAGATTTTAACTTCCAAACTAAAATTTAGGGGCATTTCATTTCTTTTTGAAATATTTCTTACTCGCTGACATCGATTACATGTTTATATATATATATAGTAGGCCAATAAAATCTAGATTGTAAAATTTTATTAACAGTTCTATCAATCTCAAAATTATATATATATATATATAAACATCTCTAAATAGAGTAGGTCAATAAAATCTAGATTGTAAAATTTTATTAACAGTTCTATCAATCTCAAAATGATCCCCAAATTCAAAATCATGACTTTTTTGGATGATTTCTTTAATTTCTTTATAAAACACACATCTTCGCATATCTTAATTTTTATATTGTTTGTATAAATATGGGTCATCCCAAATGTAAAATTTTGCTCTGTGAATAAATTTCTTCTCTTGTTGCTTCGTCAATCCATATGGTAATTTACCACTGACAATGTAGTTCACAATATCAATATACCACGACGTTTCCCATTCTTTAACAACATAAAGTTGTTCATCAAGAAAAGTTTCATTAATTTTTCTTTTAAGATCAAATGTCTCTTTCTGTTCCAGCCTAGATAAATGATCAGCTATTTGATTATCACATACTTTCCTATCTACTACCATAAAATCAAATTCTTGCATCAAAAGTACCCACTAAATAAACTTGGTTTTGCATCCTTCTTTTGCATCAAATATTTATAGAAGTGTGGTCTATATGCACTACCCACTTAGCTCCAATTAGATATGACCTAAATTTATCAAAAGCATAAACAATAACTAATAACTCTCTTTCAATAGTGGTATAGTTAATTTGAGTATCATTTAGAGTTTTACTAGCATAGTATATAACTTCAAAACTTTTGTCATATCTCTGCCCTAAGCTAACTCCAATTACATAATCACTTACATCACACATTAGTTCGATTGATTTCTCTCAATCAGGTGAAACAATAATAGGAGCAATGATCAAATTTTCCTTCAATGTTTCAAATGCATTAATGTACTCTTGATTAAAATCAAATTTTCTATATTTTTTCCAAAAGATGACATAAAGGCTTTGTAATTTTTTGAAAAATTCTTAATATTCCACCTATAAAAACCAACATGTCCTAAAAAACTTCTAACTTCTCGTATAGTAGTAGGCAGAGGTAGGTTAGCTATAACTTGAATTTTTGTCAGGTCTACTTCCATGCCATTTTTTGAAATTTTATACCCAAGTACAATTCCTCTTGCAACCATGAATTGATATTTTTCCCAGTTTAATACTAAATTCATTTTTTCACATCATTCTAGAACCTTCTTTAAATGATTTGGACATATTTCAAATGAAGTTCCAAATACATAAAAATCATACATAAAGACTTCTATCCCTTTTTCAATTAAATAACTCAAAACTGACATCATACATCTTTGAAATGTCACAGGTACATTACATAAACCAAAGGGCATTCATTGAAAAAATAAAAGTACCCTAAGGACTAGTAAATGGTGTCTTCTCTTGATCCTCTAGAGTAATTGGTAATTGATGATAGTCAGTATATCCATCTAAAAAGAAAAAAATATTTATGCCCAGCTAGCCTATCTAACATTTGGTCCAAAAAGGGTAAAGAAAAGTGATATTTTCTAATGGAAGAATTTAATTTTCTATAATCAATGTAGATTCGCCATCCATCAACTTATCTTGTTAGTGTTAATTCATTATTCTCAATTGTCACAATAGTCACATCACCTTTTCTTAGGAACGCGGTGAATTAGACTCACCCAAGCACTATCTAAAATAGAATATATTATTTCAGCATCTAACAATTTAAAAACCTCTTTCTTAAAACTTCTTTCATCATCAGGTTTAATCTCTTTTGAGGATTAGCTTTTGGTTCATGATGTTCTTCAAATAAAATTTTGTCATACAAATCGAAGAATCGATTCCTTTAATATCAGCTAATGTCCATCCAAAGACTTTCTTATATCTTCTGAATGTTTCCAACATCTTTTTGTTCTTGTGCTTTAGTTAATTCAGAGGATATGATAACAGGTAATGTGGATAAATCTCCTAAAAAGACATATTGTAAATGTGTAGGAAGTGTTTTAATTTCTAGTTCAGGATGTTTTATAATTAAAGAAATCAAATTTTTGTTATTATCTGTAGGACCTAATAATTCAAACTATTCCTGAACATAATTCATCTCTTCATAACTCACTTCCATAAATTTATCTTGAATTATATCCTCATTCTCATACTCCAAATATTCTTCTTCAGTTTTCTTTTCAAATGTATTCGTGAAATATTCATTGCTTAAATAGTCGTTAACATCCATTCTGAAGCATTCCTTATCTCTTTCTTTTATTGGGAATCTCATTGACTTTGCAATATTAAATGTAACTTTTTGATCGCTTACTCTCATCATTAATTCTTCTTTCTGCACATCTATTAAAGCTCTTACAGTGGCAAGAAATGATCTTCATAAAATTATAGGAATTTATTTATCTTCCTCCATATCTAAAAAAAATCCACAGGAAAGATAAATTTATCAACCTTTACCAAAACATCTTCTATAACTCCTTTAGGATTGGTAATCAAACGATTAGTTAACTGAAGAGTTACAGTAATAGGTAAAATTTCTCCTAAACCCAACCTTCTGGAAAATTGATAGAGGCATAAATCAATACTGGCTCCTAAATCATATAAAGCTTCTCCAAAAAATATTTTGACAATAGCACAACAAATAGTCGAACTACCAAGATCCTTAAGTTTTTTAGGAAGCTTTTTCTGAACTATAGCGCTACACTCCTCACTAAGTTTAATAGCCTCATTATCTGTTAACTTCTTTTTTTATTAAGTATCTCCTTCATAAACTTCACATAGCTTGGCATTTGTTATAGAGTTTCAACAAATGGAATATTTATTATCAATTTCCTCAATATTTCTAAAATTTTTATAAATTGATTATCTTTGTTATACTACTTCAATCTTTAAGGAAATAGAGGTAGTGGTCTTTCTACAGTAATTTCCATTGGTTTAATATGATATTGTAACTCAAAATAAAAATCTTCACTAGATTTTTTATTTAACAACCCTTCATTCTCACTTCAACTTCAAATTCTTTTTGAACTTTTATTTCAAATCATTTTCCACTTCTCAGTTGAATTAACTTAATTTATTCTTTTTTCTGATCTTTTGGATTAACTTCAACATTACTAGGCAAAGTTCTTGGAGGTCTATTATTAATTGCAGTATTAATACATCCCAACTGATTTTCTATGTTTCTAATTATAGCTCCTTAAATTTTTAATTGTGCTCCTTGACTTTGTAATTGTGCTCTCATTTGTAATATTTATTCTTCCATTGATAATTTCTTCTCCTTACTCTGCGAATTGCTATTGAAACCAAGAGGATAATAAGGTTTATAGTTAGAGTTTCGCTGATTGTTGGAGTTCCCTAATGGGTTCGCAACATTGTTCCCCCATTGTAAATTTACAACATTAGAGTTATTGTTACTTGATATACCTAAAATATATAGTATTTTGTACACATTTTTAAACCTTTTTTTGAGATATTATGCTTTAATGAAAGGTATTTTGTGTTTTTCTTGTAGGTGCAATCAAATAGATGTAAAATGCTAAAAAGAGTGAAAAAGTGTCAAATTTGGAGCAAAAATGAAGAAAGGTGCAAAAATGAAGAAAGGTGCAAAAATGAACTTGGGCATTTAAGCACCCATAATTGGTGCCTAAGCACCAGAGCATCCGTGCCTAAGCGCCACGTACTACGCGCTTAACGCCAAATTTAGTTACTTGAAGAAAAATTAATTGGAGTGGAATTTTAAAGAGGTGTTAGAAGCAACCATTGATAAATATGTGGGAAATAGCCCATGGACATGAAAATTCATTCAATTGGCATTTAAGGAGACAAATTCTAGAAGATTCATTGAATGAAGATGACTTTTTGATGAGACGCTGAGGCACCCCTCAAATTTTTATAAGAAAAGACTTAGATTTTCCAAAAGAAGAGGCCGGCAACCAACCACCAAAATTTACAACCGCCGCCGACCACCTTTACTTTATTTTATTTTGAGTGTTAGTTTGTATTGTGAGAGAAGGAAGAGAATTAAAAGAAACTTCAAGACATTTGGTGGAGAGAAATTGAGATAAGTGTTTATCTTTATGACTACACTTGGTTTTTAATTTAGATTTCTTGTTTGTGGTATGATTTCTACTTTAAAACTCATGTGTGGTTGTGTTTTCTCCATGGATTATGAGTAGTTTTCTTTATCTTTTTCTTTAAAATGCTAAGTGATTAAATGTTTAAAGGAAGTTGTGTGAAGTATTAAACTTCAATGTTGGAAGAAATTGTGATGATTCAAGAACTTGTACTTCCTTGACTTTTTGATTTGAGCAATTAAGATGTTAAAACCTGTTGTGAGAACATGTAAGATCCAAGATGATATTATCTTAGTCAACAAATGGTTTGAATCACATATTGATTTCATGAATGAGATAAAGTTCAAGGGGTTGAGTGCAAATAAATAAAAAAATATATTTTCAAGGGTGTAGAATAAGAGGAATTTTGAGTGACAAGCTAAAGCCCCTAATTTGATTTATAGTTTTAGGTTTTGATACGAGATGTTATCCCCCAAGTGGAGGGAGAAGAGGGAACTTTAGAGTGAGAGCTAGTATCTTCCTTGCCTAGCCGGTCTTCAAGACTATTCAAACTATATATTAGTCAATGTTCTTTATAGCATCTCTAGTACAGGTAAATAATATTATTGCTCCTATTTGGCACATCAAATTTAGCATACTTCCACAACTAAATTTCTATGCTTATCATTGATTCACGATAAGGAAAAATATATTTTAGTTATAATGTCTTCATCTTGCAAGCATTTTAATTAAGTTAATTAGTTGTTTACTTTATTTTCAATTATTAAAAATTACAAAAAGAATCGAACTTTAATTCCTTTTATAGCATCTTAAGTTTGAGTAAGAATATATATTGCTAAGTATTTTGTTATCTAAAACTAATCCTTCATATGGGTTCAATATTTAGGACTTAACTATTAAACTCTATATTACTAGATAATGATACGTACATATGTGTAGTATCCTATATTGAAATATTATAAATATAATGACATACATCACATTTTACATCTCTATAATATAGAAAGTCGGGGTCAAGTTTTTGGCGACGTTGCCGGGGAAGGAGAAAAATATTACTAATTTGAAAAAAAAAATTCAAAAATGAAGTTTTTGGATAACAAAATTATTAGTAAGTCTTATTTAAATTTTAAGATTTATTTTAGGAATATTGTAGAGCTGTTTCTATACACAGTTCCTGTTTGTGTGTTTTTATTTTTTGCTTTATTTAATTTTATTTTATGTTATTGTGTTTTATTGTAATGTATGCGTAGTTCAGGTTCCGCAGAACTTGTACCTTATGATTTTGAATTAGAAAGAACTATTAGAAAAATTAAAAATTACTAAAAATTTTCAAGAAATGACATTAAAATAATCATAATGTTGAAGAGTATCGACCTCTAAGAGATCATGCAAACCCTACGACGGATGAACTTCATTATGGTATTCAAAAACCTGCTGTAGTGGCTAATTCATTTGAGCTTAAACCTGTTATTATCTAAATGATATCAAATAATCAGTTTGGGGGTGAACCAGTTAAAAATCCAAATTTACATCTTAACAATTTTCTAGAATTTTGTGCTACATTTAAATATGATGGTATATCAGATGATGTTATAAGACTTATACTATTTCTTTTCTCACTGAAGGATAAAGCTAAGATATGATTACATTCATTATCTCCTTGATCTATTAGAACTTGGAGTGATTTAGCACAGAAATTCCTTGCTAAATATTTTTCACCATCAAAGACTCTAAAGCTTAGAAATGATATTACATATGTTAATCAGTTTGAAAGGGAATCTATTTATGAAGCATGGGAGCGATTTAAAGAACTCTTAAGAAAGTCTTCACCCCATGTTATACCATATTGGTTAATAATTCAAACATTTTATAATGGATTAGCTGGATCTCTTAGATCTATTATTGATGCCGCTGCAGGTGGTTCATTGATGTCAAAACCATTTAATGATGCTTATGCTTTAATAGAAGAGATGGCTACCAATAATTTTCAATGTCCTTCTGAGAGTGTAAATCTTAAGAAAGTAGCAAATCAAGTTGATGCAACTTCAAGGAAGTTAGACTAATTTGGAATGAATTTTTCTCAACCAATATCTATGATTGAGACCGATTTGGAATGAATTTTTCTCAACCAATATCTATGATTGAAGAGAATGCATTAGGCCAAATGGTAGATTCTCAAGCATCATTAGAAACTTTGAATGCTATAAATAACTAGCAGAACAACCCATATTTGAATTATTATAACCCAAGTTGGAAAAACCATCCAAGTTTTAATTGGAATAATACTACGGGTGGTAATAATAAAAAATGGGGGAACAATCAAGTAAACTCATTGGGAAACTGAAACAACCAAGGGAATAGTAATTATAGACCTACTTATTCTCCAGGTTTTAACAGCAATTCACAATTTAAGGAGAAGAAGATGTTTATAGAAGAAGTGGTGTTACAAATGGGAAATCAGCTACAAAGTCAAGGAGCTACAATTAGAAATATTGAGAATCAACTTGGACAAATAAAAAATTTATAAAGTAAAAGATCCTAAGGAACACTTCAATGTAATACAAAAGTAAATCCAAAAGACCAAAATAAAGAGCAAGTAAAAGACATTCAACTTAGAAGCGGAAGAGAATTGGAAGGTAAAGTTCAAAAAGAGACTGAAGTAGAGAGAAAAGAGATTAAAGAACTAAAAGAAGATGCTCTGAAAGCTTTAGAAAGACCTATTTCTCCACTTAAAGTTGATTTGTAAAGACCATCACCACCATTTCCTCAGAGGCTTTGACAACAAAGGTTGGATATGCAATTTTCAAAATTTCTAGAAATTTTTAAGAACCTTACAATTAATATTTCATTTGCTAAAGCCTTAGAACAAATGCCATGTTATGTGAAGTTTATGAAGAATATTCTTAATATAAAAATGAAGTTTGATGATAATGAGACTGTTGCACTTAGTGGGGAGTGTAGTGTTATAATTCGGAAGAAGCTTCCTGAAAAGCTTAAAGATCATGGTAGCTTTACAATTTCATGTGCAATAGGAGACAGATTTTATGGTAAAGCTTTATGTGAATTAGGAGCAAGCATCAACCTTATGTCATTATCAATATTTAAAAGATTGAGATTAGGATAAATAACCCCTACTACTGTAACTATGTAGTTAGCAGACCGTTCAATAATGTATTCTAAAGGAGTTATAAAAGATATCCTAGTGAACGTGGATCAATTTATCTTTCCTATTAATTTCATTGTGCTAGACATAGAGGAAGATAAAGAGGTACATATCATTTTGGGGAGACCATTCCTAGCCACTGGAAGAGCAATGACAGATGTGCAGAAAGGAGAATTAGTTATGTGCGTTAATGATCAAACAATTACATTTAATATTTCCAAATCAATGAAGTACCCTGCAAAAGGTAAAGATGATGATGTTATAGAAAGGATGTGATTAGATATTTAAGTGAATGCCATTTCAAAACAAATTATGAAGATAAATTTGAGATTAAAGAGTTGGAACATGAGCAAGAAGAGGAATTGGATAAATATGAAGTTTTATATAAGGAAGATTCAAATTTTATTCGAGAAAGTTTTAAAGTTTTGGACACTATAGAGAAAGATACATCTTTTTGTCCATCCATTAAAATATCTCCCGAGCTTGAGTTGAAGTTACTTCCTAAACATTTGAAGTATGCCTTTTTAGGTGATTCCTCTACATTACCTTTTATAATTTCCTCAAAATTAACTACAAAAGAAGAAGAGAATTTGATGAAAATTTTAAAGAGTTATAAGAAAGCCTTTGGATGGACAATTGTTGATATAAAAGGAATCAGTCCTTCAATTTGTATGCTTATAATTCATATGGAATAGAACTGCAAATGCAGGGTTGATCCTTAAAGGAGATTGAATCCTTTTATGAAAGAAGTTGTTAAGAAAGAAATTTTAAAGTTGTTAGATGCTAGAATTATCTACCCTATTTCAGATTGTGCATGAGTTAGTCCAATTCACTGTGTTCCTAGAAAAGGAGGAGTAACTATGACTTTGAATGAACATAATGAGTTATACCAACAAGTCGAGTTATAGGATGGAAAATATGCATTGATTATAGAAAATTAAATCCCGCTACAAGGAAAGATCATTTACCATTACCCTTTCTAGGTCAGATGCTAGATAGACTAGCTGGGAATAAATACTTTTTTTTCTGGATGGATATACTGGTTATGACCAAATACAAATAACTCCTGAGGATCAAGAAAAAAAAACTTTTACCAGTCCTTATGGTACATGTGCTTTTAGAAGAATGTCATTTGGTTTATGTGATGCACCTGCTACATTTCAAAGATGTATGATGACTATTTTTGTAATTTAATTGAAAAAGGAATTGAGGTTTTTCTGGATGATTTTTCTGTGTTTGGAAATTCATTTGACTTATGTTTAGAACGTCCATCTAAAGTTCTTAAGCGTTGTGAAGAAACAAATTTAGTCCTTAATTGGGAAAAATGCCAATTTATGATAGCAGAAGGAATAGTATTGGGACATCAAATTTTAGAAAATGGCTTGAAAGTAGACCCTGCAAAAATTCAAGTGATCACTAATTTAACTTACCCAACAAGTGTAAAGAAAATTAGGAGTTTTTTAGGACATGCTAGATTCTACAGGCGATATATTAAAGACTTTTCAAAAATTGTTAAGCCTCTATGCCATTTACTTAAAAAAAGATGTTATTTTTAATTTTGATAAAGAGTGCCTAAAAGATTTTGAATTATTAAAAGAAAAATTAGTCACTGCACCAATTATTTTTGCACCAGATTGGGAAAAATCTTTTAAATTAATGTGTGATGCTAGTGATTATGCTATTGAAGCAATTTTAGGACAAAAGCATGATAAGATTTTCAAAATTATCTACTATGCTAGTAGAACTCTTAATGAAGCTCAAATTAATTATACAATAACTGAGAAAGAGTTATTAGTAGTAGTATATGCTTTTGATAAATTTAGATCATACTTGATTGTAACTAAATGTATTGTGCATACAAATCATTTTGTTATTAAATATTTAATGAAAAAGAAAGATGCAAAACCTAGACTGATACGATGGGTTCTTCTTTTGCAAGAATTTGATTTTAAAATAGTAGATAGGAAGGGAGCTGATAATCAAATTGTTGATCATCTGTTCAAACTTGAATTAAAAAGCCCCTCTATTTTGAAAAAAGGATTAATGAACATTTTCCAAATGAAAAATTGTTCAATATTAATGAGTGGCGTGTTCCATAGTATGCAGACATTGTGAACTTTATTGTTAGTGATATTATAACCTATGGAATGACATACCAACAGAGCAGGAAATTTTTATCTGAAGTTAAGACTTATTTTTGGGATGACCCATTTTTATATAAACAAGTAAATGATCTTATTATTCGAAAATGTATGCCTAGAAGAAACTTATGAAATTATCCAAAAATGTCATAATTTTGATTTTGAGGGACATTTTGGTGTTGATAAAACAGCACACAAAATTTTACAATCTGGATTTTATTAGCCTACAATCTTTAGAGATGTTAATTTTTATATAAAAACTTGTTATTAATGTCAACGAATAGGAAATATTTATAGGAGGAATGAGATGCCCCTCAATTATATGTTATAAGTTGAGATATTTGATGTTTAAGAATTAGATTTCATGGGACCATTTATACCATCATTCGGAAATTTATATATATTGTTAGCAGTTGACTATGTATCCAAATGGATAGAAGCTGTTGCTTTACCTCAATGTGATGCTCAAAGTGTTACAAAGTTTTTAAGAACAAATATATTTGGTAGATTTGGGATGCCGAGAGTGATTATAACTGATGGGCGAAGTCATTTCAGAAATGCAATAATGGAGAAATTATTAAAGAAATATCATATTAACCATAGAATTGCTACTGCTTATCATCCTCAGACAAGTGGTTTGGCTAAATTATCCAATCATGAAATTAAAAGAATATTGGAAAAAAATTTAAATTCAACCAAAATGGATTGGACATCTAAACTTGACTATGCTTTATGGGCTTATAGGACTGCATACAAAACTCCTATAAGAATGTCCCCATACGGGTTACCAATTGAACTTTAGCATTAAACATATTAGGCAATTAAGAAATTTAATTACAATTTAAAAGATGCTGGTGAGATAAGGTTATTGTATTTAAATAAGCTTGAAGAGATAAGGAATGAATCTTATGAAAGTGCTAAGATTTACAAAGAAAAGATGAATATGTGGCATGATCGAAGGATTCTGACTAAAAATTTTCATCCAGGGCAAAAATTTTTGCTTTATAATGCAAGGTTAAGATTATTTCTAGGCAAACTTAAGTCTAGGTGGATGGGGTCATTTGTTGTGATGAAAGTTATCCTTATGGAGCAACAAATATCAGATATCCTAAAACTGATAAAATATTCAAAGTGAATGGTCACATGCTGAAATCCTACTTTTTAGGCAACCAACTTGAAGTAAATGATTTTCTAATGTTGGGTTAATCAGAATAAGTACTGGTTTCATCAGGGTGACAATGTAAAACCAAGCGCTTTATGGGAGGCACCCCATAGTTATTTGTGTTTGTTATATTATTATGTTATTGTGTGTGAATTAGAAAATTATGGTACTAGTTTGATTATATATTAAGTTAGTGATTATTTTAAGACCATAAAAGATGGCTTAAACATGTTAGAATGAAAGTTTGGAATTTAAGTTGACCTGTGCTAAATTGAGCACTGGCGCTTAAATGCCAAAATCCGGCGCTTAAGCGCGACAGTTAAAATATGTGCAAATTTTAGTGTCTAGAAGTTCTAACAGTAAATTGGTTGGTTTGAACGTGTAAGAGTAGTTCTAAGACATGCCTAAGAGTTTTAGGAAGGGTTTAAAGCCTATAAATAGAGGGGGTATGAGGAGAAATATCACCACATCTTCATTTTACCATAAATTTTAAGTGAAAGAGAGTCTTGGAAAAATGTCATCTTAGGAGAGTGATTTGTAGAAGGGAGAAGCAATGAGAAAGAAGTTTATTAGTCAGAGTGCGCAAGAGATGTACAACAATTTTCTAGTCGTTAGTATCAAAGGAATAGCAGAAAAAATCACTAAAACTCAGGTTAATGTGGCTTCAATTGAAGCAAAAGTGATGGAAGTTAACGCACATATATTTCATATGGGATGGCAACTAAAGATGCAGTTTAGCCATACCAGTTTTATAGAAGAAGCAGATAAGGCTATGTATATAAATAATTAGTGGATTGAAGAAGATTCAACCTGAGTTATTAATCATTGTCCGTTCTTTCAGTTATACATGCCAAATGCTGAAGGAGAGACTAATGATACGCCATAATTTGTTCCATCAACTAGAGAACGGAATTAAATTTGTGTTTTATTGCTTATGATTAGTGTTTGTGTGTTTAATGTTTGTTCATTAATGTTAAGTGTGTTTTAAAGTGTTTTTTATATAATAAGTTTGTTTAGAGTCTATGTTAGGAATGTTCTCATCCAACGCTATTTGGATTGAGAATTTATGTATTCAAAAATTTTTGTAATTATTTATGAATGAATATAAGTGTTTTATTTATGAAAAATTTTGTGTTATTTAGTATTGAATCAAATTAGCTTAAATTAGTGAATCTTGAGTTAGAAGAAAGTGAGAGGGAAAAGAATAGTATATAGAATGTTTTTTAGACCATAGAGGTTTGGTTGACTTAGGCTAGAAGTGCATTTTTCTTAAATAAAAAAAAATCAAAATTTGTGCGTTGGCGCCTAAGCGCCAAATCCCATGCTTAAGCACTGACTAAACCGATAGATGGGTGCCTAAGCGCCGAACCATTAACAATTAAGTGTTGGTTCACAAAAATCGGTTCGCGAATGGTTTTAAGTGAATTTGGTCCAAAAATCACCATTAAACCACTCCACTTCGCCTTCTTCCTAAGTTTTTCACGATTTAGAGAGCTAGGGAATCATCTAATTTAAGGATTTCTTAGTGGATTCAAGCCAAATTTGTTAAATTTGATCTTCTTGAGGTAAGAGCTTCACTTCTATGCAAAAAATTTTTATTTTTAGCGTTTATTTTGAACACATTCATGAGCTACCCGAAAATCACTATTCATGGTGAAAATTTGGAAAAAATTAATGGAAAATTGATCCTGAGAATATAGTTGTGTAAGAATTATATAGTTGACTCTGCTATGCAATGGTGCCAAAAGCTTGATGCAATATTTTATGAATAAGAAATTTAAGCAATTAATGTTGGGATTCTACGCAAGTATACATATCGTTATCAAGTAATAAAGGACTTTCTATTTAAGCCCCAAATATCGATCCCACGGGTAAGGTTTAAATTTGAAATGATAAATTTACTAGGAAATTTACAGAAAGTCAAAACGAAATTACTGTCACTAATTTTGAATGTTGAGATATTATAAGAACTAAATTATTTGACTAATAACAAAACTGAAATACAAAGTTTAAACAGTAACTACTAAACTATTAAAATATGTTTATGTGATGAAGATTTCTTATGTGAAAAAGCATCTTTCCCACTATAATGAGATTTTGATAAAATGAGATGAGATAAATGGTTTTAATATATATTGTGCCAAATATGAGCAGTTTAAATTCTCTACTCTGATACAGTGTTATAGAAAATAGTTGGTTAATCCCAGGTTTAGTCCCTAAATTTGTGGTTAGGCTAGGAGGATACTGGCTCCCACTCCAGAGCTCTCACCTCCCTTCACTTGAACGCTAACTCTCGTTTTAGTTTTTAAACACTAAGACAAAATTTGGGATTTTAGTCTGTCACCCTAAAGATTCTCCAATTCCACACCCAACAAAGTATATTTCCCTATTTATTTGCACTTAATTCCATGGACGAAAATTCTCCTCCATGAAATCAAATGAAGATTCTCCAATTCTACACCCAAAAAAGAATATTTCCCTATTTATTTACACTTAATTTCTTAAACAAATTTCTCCTTCATGAAATCAAATGTGACCTTTATTTGCACTTAATTCCATGAACGAAATATTCCTTCATGGACTTAAATGTGATTCTCACTTTGTTGTTAGAACTCATACTCCATTTCCCGGATCATATGTTTCACAACACATTTTAACAATTCAATTGGACATATCAAAAAGTAAATTAAGTTCGGAGTTTAAAAATTATCATAATTTATTTTACATTTTAATTTTTGCACATCCATATTATCTCTTCATTTCACCATATCTTAGAATAGGGAGAAGGATAAAGTAAACTACTCAGACTTTATGAGAAAGAAACAACAAAACACAAATTTCATATATAAAAGTAAGTTCATACAATACTAATAAACAAACAACACTTATCTAAAATTCTTTCTCAAAGCAAATCCCTTGTAGCTTCTTCTAGGAAATGTAGGAAGAGAAATTTCTCACTTTTCTCCTTCTCCATCACTCTTAGAGAAGAATGCATACTTAATCTCACCATAAAAACTATTAACTCTTAAAGAAAAATCACTAATAGACTCTTAAATGGTAGTGGAATGAAAATGGAAAAAGTGTATGGAGGCGAGGTGTGGCGAAAATGAGCAAGGAGGGATGAAGAAGAATGAAAAGAGGGCAAAAAATGACCAAGAGAGAGAGTTTTTCTAATGAATTTCGGCCCCAAATAGAGCTTAGAGTTGGTTCTCCAATAGGTGCATCCAAAAACTCTTCAAAAAGCGTCCAGATTCGTCCAGATTCGTTGAATCTTCTAGAAACAGAGCCTGAACAGCCATAAGCGTCGTTGGCGCCAGTGTTCGTTTAATTAATTGCTGCTCTCTGTCAAACATCATCATTAGCGCTCATTCTGCCGTTGTCGACGCTGAACAAATTTTCAATTTCTTCATTTTTGCTCCAAATTTCATCATTTTTGCATCCTTTTTACTTCAAGTCCTAAAATTCAACAACCTGCAAGAAAACATAAAAATACCTTTCATTAAAGTGCAATATCACCAAAAATGAGTATGAAATATGGGTCTAAAAATGCATATAGTTTTTGTGTATCAAAATCCTCCAAACTTACATGTTACTTGTCCTCAAGTAACTCCTCTACTATATAAAAATATGATTTATGGTAAAGAATTTAACTTCTAGATTTCCATATCCTAGTCTACAAACTACAATAGCATAACTTAAGAAAAATTCAAAACAACTCCAGTTAATAGTAAAGGTATAAGAATATTTAACAATCAAGTCCAAGATTTCTGATTCTCTATTCTTTTCAAGAAAAATTGCAAATTATCATATTAAAGCCACTTAAAGTATTCATATGAAAAAGAACTTCATAAAACTTTATTAGTAAATAAACTAATACTCAAATAAAAGTTATAGAAATGTAGCCAAGCCTTCTTTTTTAAATTGATTCAAGTGAAGCCAATTTTTAATTAGGCATCACATGAAGCTTCTCCCTACATCTTTTCTTTTCTTTTTCTTTTCTTTTCTTTTCTTTTTCTTTTCTTTTTTTTTATGTGTGAGGATTACTATATCTGGATAGCCTTTAATGATTTTGAACTTCACTATCCTCTTCTTAAAGTCAAAAACTTTTCACATTTCTCCACTTAATAAATTTATATTAGCTTAAAGATTTCAAAAAGTTTAATTCTTTTCTTCTTACATGAACATTTAAGATTTTTAATATTTCAAAAATACAATTTTCTTCACTTAAAATAGAAAAACATAGTATTTTTCTTTTATACCAAATATCTTAATATCTAAAATTAACCTTTATTATTGAAAATTTTTACTGAAGTTTACTATATATTTAGAAACATAAATATAGTTATCTAAAGTTAACCCCTAATACCAAAGGTCATGTTAAATTTAATTTTTTTTAAAAATATTGTTAAGTGAGGACATATAAAATTAAGTTTCTTTCTTTTTTTAAAAAATATTTTTCTTTCGCCCCAAAACTTAAATTTTTAAAAGATTTAGCATGAAGAACTGAAAAATAAAGGGTAAAAGAAAACATTAAATACATAAAGAAAAGACATACCTGTTGAAGGTTATGATTTTGAAACTTAATTATGAAATACTACAGATGTTAATCTAAAAAGCTACAAGACTTAAAACATTAAATTGTGAATAATACATATAAAATCTGCTGCGAAAGAGTTAATTATAATATATTTAACAAAATATAAAAACTGACAACATAATTGAACTGAATTCCAAAAATGAGAATAGTTTTACAAACTATAGTTTCACAACATAAAATCAAAAATAAAATAGAGTCTCACAATCTAACAAAAAATAGTCTCAACAATATAACAAAAACAAATAACAAAATAACAAAGTACAATCAAACATAAACTAAAAGAGAAATCACCAATCATCATCATTTTCGTCTTCTTCTACATCCAAATTTTGCTGCTGATATGGAGTAAAAATAGGGTTAGTAGGAAACTGAACTAATGATTACCCTTCATTTATCTCACCAGCGCATCATCATAAGCAGCATCATATTTGAACTTTTGCCATATCAAATCATCAGTGTGAGCATTTCTGGCATCCATATTTTACAATCTATGATCCATTCTTAAGATATCTCCCTGTTGGATCATCATCTGGTCTAAAAGTTCTCGGTTAGTAGGGGTCCTTGAAGTAGAAGGAATATCTCTGGTCTTACTTACAGACCTCCATCCAACATGAGATTCATATGTCTTTATATTGGCAGACCCAATAGGCTTTAGTGGCTTAATCCTCTCTTCCACAGGTCTAAAATCAACTCTTACTTGTTCGCATAATGTAAAAATAAGTACAGGGTGTGCCAAACCACCAGTGGTCTCTCTCAAAGCAATAGATCTTGTGTTCATATAAATAATAGAGCCTACATTTATCTTCATCACCTGCTGAATACAGAAGTTCAGGATGGCTCTATCCTTGCTCACCTCATTATGATGATTTTTCTGAATCATTCTTCCATAAATAAAGTAGTGTCAGGCCTTAGATATTACATTAAGCATAGAAAGAGGAAAGTTTACCTTAACACCATTTTTCACTTTCTAAGTTCCTCTTCCATCAGTCAGAAAAGAAATAACCTCATCCAAGGCCTCATTTATAGCAGAAAAATGATTTATACTGACAACTGTAAGCATTTTCTAATTGATAAAACTCATTAATTTTTCTTGGAGAAAACTCCACTTTTTCCCACGAACAAAAATAAAATCATCAGAAGCCTCAGTAAAGTGGGAATAGAATTCCATCACTACACCAATAATCGCATCGGCAGTAAAATGTCAGAAACATTTCCACTGCCAAACATTGATTAATCACTTAACTTCTCCACCCAAATTTTTAAAACCATGATCCGAAATTACTTTTTTATGCTCAAGTATACTATTGAATCTAGCACTAGCTCTGAAGCTAACAAATTTTTGTTCATCATAATCTACTTTTTTTTTCCGTTGCTCGTTCTTGGTGCCATAGGAAATCTAGAGAAAATTTGAAAAAATCTGAATAAATTCTAAAAATTTCAAAAATCACAAGGTAAAACGCTTTAAACTTACATCTACTAAGTAAGAGTACTTCACCAAAGGATTTTCTCAAAATCTCTTAAAAAATTCCAAAATTTTTGGATCTCGATAATGTGAGATAAATCCTTGGTGAAAATAAAAAAAAATTTAATTCAAAGTGTAGCTCTTACCTAGAGAAGATGAAATCTAAAGTTCCTTTGCCTTAAAATCGCCTCAAATCCAAGCAAATGCGAGCCTTAGGTGCAAAAAATGGAGGTTGAAGGTGACTCAAAGGGTAAAAATGGTGGTTTACGGTGAAAAGCCAAATTTTAAAGGGTTAAAGGCTATTCTCGGGTCGAGGGCGTCGTCGGCGCCCATGCCAGCGTCGTCGGCGCTGCATGCCAAAAATTTCATTTTTTTTTTATTTTTTCAATTTTCAATGTCCTCTCAATTTTCTCCGAAGTCTTTTTAGTATTTATTTTTTTTTAACACAAATTTTTATCTAACAATAATTCACAAACAAATATTTTCACAAACAACAACAAACTAACTTTTATATATGAAAATACACTTTTACAAACACATTTTTCTAATCACACTTTCACACATATTAAGAAAACTAAATTATAAATCAACATCGAAATCAAGCCACAACATTAAACGCTGACACAAAACTCTAAACACAATCAATGTTCAGAATTCTAAAGCAAAGCAAACTAAATCAAATCCACACAATCACATTAAGTACATAAGTATTTTAAACTAGTAGAGAGTCCAAATTCTTCAATCATTCTGCCTCATCTTCAATGCTTTCTCCTCCTCTAATATCTCCCATAGATTGGTAATGAACATACAAATTGTAGAAGGGTCGATACAAGAATTGATCAGTTGAATTTTCTTTGTTCCATCATCTTTCTTTGAACATCCGCACTAATCTTGGTTCAAGTGTTCTAGTATGATCAAAATTCTCTTTCATCCTCCAATTTAGATGATTGAAAAGGTACTTAAGATCTCCTATTGCATTTGTAATACTCATAAGTTCTCTTTCAATTTTCTTTGATTTCTTTTCCAAAGCAAATGAACTTCCAATGTTGGTGGCATCAATTGAGTTAAAGCATGTGATGAGTGATCTAAAGATAGCATCTAATGCTTCATTTCCCATTCCCAACATAATTATCATCAATAGGAATCATGGGCTCCCAAGGTAATAAAACTTTTTTTCCAACTTTCATTTGGAACTTAAGATTGACTACAAAGTAGAAAAATTGTGGAAGGATGCCCAAGTCCATAAATTGGCCCATTCATAACCCATAACAGATTTAAAAATGATAGATCCTACATCAATGAGCTTTTCCCTTTGAATGCAATAGTTCAAAATAACACTTTCCTTGGTGACTCTACTAATCTTCATGGTAAGAGTAATTTTGCAGAAATGAAGAAATGTCACTACTTCGATATTGGACTAAGCAATGAAGCAGAGAAACTAACATATCCTTCATCTCACATTTCCCAAATATCACTTTCATCCGTCAGAAAATTATAGACATCTTGCATCAAATCTCTGGTTGGGATAAAATTTGTATAATGATAGATTGGAACGCTTTCTATCATATACAACCCATTGATTTGTGTTTGAGTAAATGGTACAGCCTTACCTCATACGAAGACGACTCCTTGGGTAATTCTATGTATGTTGACATAGAATTCATTCACTACTGGTACAATAACTGTAGTGGTAGTGTAGCACAAAACTTCTCATCGTCTTTGTACAATGATTTTATTAATCGGAGAACTTGGATTAATCAATCCATGATTGACAAAGTCTCTCTCCTTGATAAGCCTCTTCTTTGTAATAACTTTGTCGTATAATCTTTGTGTGTCAATACTGATAACTTTTCTTTTATTAAAAACTCCATACCTGGAAGTATTTTTGGAATTAGAGGTCATGAAATTTAAAAATAAGAAGTTTCTAATCATCCAAGGCATTTTTTAAGACTTTAAAAACACCTTCTGGCAGTTATTACGAAGTGAAATCCTGCCAAAGTCCTCCAAAATTTGTACTAAACCGTCAAACTGCTATCAGCACTGTCGGAGCTCCCGATGGTGTTGTAGGTGCTTTGGTCTGTCTGCGGGCGCAATCGGCGTCAGAGGCCAAAATTGCATCTTTTCATGTTTTCGTTCAATTCAATTCCAAATTTTCCTCTAATACCAATATTTGTCTTAATTTATAATATATAAATTGTGTAGGATTATTATCTACTAATATATAAACACTTATCAAACAAAATAGTAATACATAGATATATAAATATATATTTATATATGGGTTGCCTCCCACAAAGTGCTTTGTTTAACGTCATCAGCCCGACATACCATTTGATTAGTTGGGTTGACTTAACATTAAAACTTCTTTAAATTGTGGTATGTGTCCTTCATAAATAATGTTTCAATCAATGCCCATTAAATTTAAATATCTTTTTAGTGTTAGGATATCTAATAATAACAGTTTCATAATGATAAACTTTAATCACTTTAAATGGTCCTTACCATCTGGATTTCAATTTTCCTAAAAATAATCTCAATCATGTATTATATATTAAAACTTATTGTCTAGGTTCAAAAATCTTTTGAATAATCTTTCGATCATGCCTTATTTTCATTTTCTCTTTATAGATTTTTACATTATCATATACTTCATTTCTAATATCCTCAAGTTCATTGAGTTGCAATAATCTTTTCTCACTATCATCCTTTAAATTAAAATTAAATTTCTTAATTGTCAAAGATGCTTTATGCTCTAATTCTACTGGTAATTACATGTTTTTTTCTAAAAATAAATCTATATGGGGACATTCCTATAGGAGTCTTATAAGCAGTTCTATGCCCATAATACATTATCTAATCTAGCAGACCAATTCAATTTATAAGGGTTTACAGCTTTTTCTAAAATTCATTTAATTTCACGATTTGATATCTCAGCAAGACGGCTAGTCTGAGGATGATAAACAATAGAGAATCTATGCATAATATCATATTTCTTAATTAATTTTGCAATTCTCTTATTTCTAAAATGAGATCCTTCATCAGTAATAATTAACTCTCAGCATTCCATATCTTATAAAAATATTTTTAATTAAAAATCTAGAAACACTCCGAACATCACATCTAGGTACAACAATAACTTCCATCCATTTTGACATATAATAAATAGTAAGTAATATATATAAGTTCTCAAATGAAGGCATATATGGTCCCATAAAAACTAGAGGCATTTCAACTTCTAATGTGTAATTTAGAGGTATTTCATTTCTTCTAGAAATATTTCCTACTCGTTGACATTGATCGCATGCTTTAATATATTCATTAACATCTCTAAAAAGAGTAGGCCAGTAAATTACAGCTTGCAAAATCTTATATATAGTTACATTTGTTTCAAAATGTCCTCCAAATTCAGAATCATGACATCTTACAATTATCTGTTGAGTTTCCTCATAAGACACATCTTCTAATAATTAGATCTTTATATTGTTTATATAAATATGAGTCATCCCAAAAATAGAATTTTGAATCATATATAAATTTCTTTAATTGTGGATTTCTGATATCAGGTGTTAGAATATCACTTACAATATAATTTACTATATCGGCATACCACGGTACATTCATTTCATCAATACTATATAATTGTTCATTAGGAAAAATTTCTAAAATTTTATTTGCAAAATTAGTTAATATTTTTCTTTCTAGTTTATACAAATGATCGACTATTTGATTATCATTTCTCCTTCTATCAAATAAGGAAAAATTAAACTCTTGCAATAGAAGCACCATCTAATTAATCTTGGTTTAACATCCTTCTTTTGCATCAAGTATTTAATAGCAAAATGAGATTGTATGCACTATACATTTAGTTCCAATTAAGTAAGATCTAAATTTATCAAAGGCATAAACAATAGTGAGTAACACTCTTACAGTAGTAGTAGTTAATTTGAGCATCATTTAGAGAATTTTTCTAAATTATTTAAACATAATTCAAACAAAGTTCCAAATACCAAAAAATTATCCATAAACACTTCCATTCCATGTTCAATAAAATTGCTAAAAATTGACATCATACATCTTTGATATGTTGCACGTGCATTGTATAGTCCAAAAGGCATTCTACAAAAAGCAAATGTTCCATATGAGTTTGTAAATGTTCCAAAAGGCATTCTCTGGAGCAAGTGGAATTTGGTGATAATCGATATATCAATCTAAAAAGTAATAATATTTGTTAACAGCCAATCTATCTAACATTTGGTCTTGAAAAGGTAAAGGAAAGTAATATTTTCTAGTGGCCATATTTAATTTTCTATATTCAAAACAAATTCGCCAACCAGTAACTTGTCTTATTGGTATTAATTCATTTTTCTCATTTTCTTCAACGGTCGCTCCTCCATTCTTCGGAATAGAGTGAATTGAACTTACCCAAGCACTGTCTGAAATAGTATAGATAATTCCAGCATCTAGCCATTTTAAAATTTCTTTTTTAACAACTTCTTTCATTATTAGGTTTAATCTCCTATGAGGATCAACTTTAGGTTCATATTGTTCATCTAACAAAATTTTCTGCATACAAATAGAATGACTAATTCCTTTAATATTTGCTAAAGTCCTTCCAAAAGCCTTTTTATATCTTTTCAACATCTCTATTAATTTTTTTTTTGAATTTTAGCTAATTCTGAAGATACAATAACAGACAAAGTAGATGGCTCTCCTAAAAACACATATTTTAAATGGGCAAGTAATATTTTCAGTTCAAGTTCAAGTGGCTTAATACTTGAAGGAATAAGATTTTTATTATTGTTTTCCAATAAGTCTAAAGTTTCAAATTTACCCTGAATATAATCCAAATCTTCTTCTTTTATTTCGTCCTTGTTTTAAAAAAATTCTCCTTGGCTTAATTTGTCTTCAAACTCTTCCTTAAATTTTTCATTACTCAGATAATCAGTTACTTCCATCTGAAACATTAATTATCTTTTATTACAGAATATTTCATAGCGATAATTAGTAACTTCCATCCTAAAACATTCATTGTCTTTTTCTATTGCAGGATATTTCATAGCTTTTGTATTATTAAATGTTACTTCTTGATCATTAACTCTCATTATTAATTCTCCTTTTTACACATCTATCACAGCTCTCTTACTTCTTGATCATTAACTCTCATTATTAATTCTCCTTTTTGCACATCTATCACAGCTCTCTCTGTTTCAAGAAATGGTCTCCCCAAAATAATAGGAATTTTTTTATCTTCCTCCATGTCCAATACCATAAATTTTACAGAGAAAATAAATTTATCCACTTTTACTAATACATCATCTATAACTTCTTTTGGATAAGTTATTGATCGATCAACTATCTGAAGAGTTGCAGTAGTAGGGGAAATCTCTCCCAAATCTAAACATTTAAAGATTGATAAAGGCATAAGATTGATACTCGCTCCGAAATCACATAAAGCTTTTCAAAAAAACTTTTCACCGATAGCACAAGGTATAGTAAAACTACCACGATTATTTAATTTTTTGGAAAGCTTTTTCTGAATAATAGCACTATAATCTTTACTGAGTGTAATGGTCTCATGATCTGTAAACTTCCTTTTCTTATTAGTATATTCTTCATAAATTTTACATAACCTAGCATTTGTTTCAAAACTTCAACAAACATAATTTTTATTGTTAACTTCTTAAGGATTTCCAAAAATTTTGTAAATTGTTTATATTTGTTCTTCTACTTCAGTTTTTGAGGGAACGGAGGTAATGGTTTTTCTAAAGGACCTTGTGTTTGTTCATTTTCATTTTGGTCACTTTCCATTTCTTCATTCTTTTCATCAGCTTTAGTTTCTCTTCGGATCCTTGCTTTAACTTCTTTTCCACTTCGTAATTGAATAGCTTTAATTTGCTCCTTATTTTGACCTTTTGGATTAAATTCCACCATACTCGAAAGAATTCCAGAAGCTCTGATACTGAGAGCAGTAGCAATATGCTTTAATTGATTTTCAATATTTCTAATAGCTGCCCCTTGATTCTGTATTTGATTTCCTATGTTTAACATTACTTCTTACATCGTTAACTTCTTTTCCTTAACTTGTAGGTTAGGATTAGAGTTAAATCCAAGAGGATAATAAGGTCGATAACAAAGATTTCCTTGGTTAATCAAATTTCCGGAGGAATTCACCGAATTGTCATAATTATTCTAACTAAAATTAGTGTGTTTTTTTCCTTCCAGGATTATAAAAGTTAGAATAGGTATTGTTATTTTGATTATTTATAGAATTTAAAGTTTCATAAGTTGATTGAGTATCAATGATCTGTCTTAGTGAGTTTTCCTCTAAAACTGGGAGTATTTGAGAATAGTTCACTCATATTTGATCATTTTTTTTTTTGAAATAGTAGCAATTTGAGATGTTAAAATAGAAATTGCATCAGAATCATGAATACTAGCTACTCTCTTAGGATTTACCCTTCCAGAGGGTCATTAAAAATTGTTAGTAGTCATTTCTTCAATTAATGAATATGCTTCATCAAAAGGTTTTGACATTAGTGATCCACCCACAACAACATCTATAATAGATCTAAGTAGGTGTTCCTCCAAACTGATTATTTTGTATAATTTGAGTAATAGCAGGTTTAAGCTCAAATGAATTAGTCGCAACATCAGGATTTTGAATAGTCAAGTAAAGTTTATCTGTTGTTAGATTAGCATAATCTTTTAAAGGTCTTGGTCGATTTTTGTTTATTTGATTATTTAAGTTATTCGTCATTTCGTTTAAATTTTCAATTTCTTTTTGTTGTTTATAAATTTTTCTAATAATACACTAATTCTGAATCGTAAGGTACTAAGCCTTCAGATCCAATATTTCACATAAACAAATATAATAAGCAAAGAAACTTTCTTTAAAAATAACTCTTAAATAAAAATATATTTCTTTTTGGATTTTTTATTTTTTAAATTTTTTTGTATATTTATATTATCTGTAAATTTCCTAATTTACCAATTCTATTTAATTTATCATTACTTCCTCAGCAACGACGCCAAAAACTTGATCCCAACAATATAATTGTTTAAAAATTATATAGTTGACTCCGCTATGCAACGGTGCCAAAAGCTTGATGCAATATTTTATGAATAAGAAATTTAAGCAATTAATGTCGGGATTTTACGCAAGTATACGTATTGTTATCAAGTAAAAAAAAGGACTTTATATTTAAGCCCCAAATATCAATCCCACGGGGAAGGTTTAAATTTGAAATGATAAATTTACTAAGAAATTCACAGAAAGTCAAAATGAAATTACTGTCACCTATTTTGAATGTTGAGATATTATCAGAACTAAATTATTTAACAAATAACCAAATAGAAATACAAATTTTAAACAGTAACTACTAAACTATTAAATTATGTTTATGTGATGAAGATTTCTTATGTGAAAAAACATCTTTCCCACTACAATGAGGTTTTGGTAAAATGAGATGAGATAAATGGTTCTAATATGTATTGTGCCTGTTGACCTCACCTTTGGTTGAGGTCTAGTTTTTCCTTATTAGTAGCATAGGGTCTAGCCATAGGACTTTGTTATTGACTATTCCTAGAAAACTATAAAAGGAACCTTCACCATTAGAAATTTCAAACTCCTCTTTACTCAACTTGAAGTTCCACATAGTGGTCCTAATCACTAGCACTTCGTAGGTAGGGTCATTATGGGGGAGCCCAATGAGATTTACCATAGGATTTCTTGACCTTAGGGTTGACCCTGGGTGTTGGTCTGGAGCTAAGGTACTCGCCTAACTCACAATCACTCACAAATACAAACTCAAAATTTCTTGGCTTTGATCCCTTAATCCTTTAGGAGACTCATGTAGATGGTTCCCTAAACCCACTGACTGTAGGCTAGTGTTTAGCTAAGACCAGTACATAGAGGGGCCAAATGGGGTTTCTATTGGTCCATAACTCATTTATGGTGGTTGACACTCCAATTCTACCAAAAATACGCAACTTGGTCTTTTTGTCCCTAAACTCCCTCAAATTACCTAAGTACCCTTGAAACCCTAAATTTGGTCAAAATTTTGAGATTTACCAAAAATGCCCAAATTTATTCAAAAATCATTTCAAACCTTTTGAAAACATCCAAATTACCCAAAATCACAAAAAAAAAAAAGCCAAATTACCAAAATGCCCCTCCTTAGCCTAAAATTTCAAAAATTCCAAAAAATCCAAAAAATTTCCAAAACCTTCCAATTATCCCCAAATTCATTTTTTTCAACTACCACATGACCTAATTTGACCATTTTGACCAAAACCCCTAAATTGTCTTTAAAGGTCCAATTTTTTTAAATTCACCTCAAATGTCTATCAATTTCATCCCAATTTCCACAATTTCAGTTCTAAACTCAAATTCACTTTCCATATGACCAATCTAAACCAATTCCAAGCTCAATTGGCCCATTTGTTTAGCCCAATTTTGATCTAAGTCAACACCCCAACTTTGGCCCTATGACTTGGTTCCACCAAATTGAAACCTATAGACTACTCAATTTGCCACAATTTTTATGTTGAAAACTCTTCATAACACTTCTACACATCAAAATTTACCTTCAATTGGCCTTGGCGAGGCCTCAATTTCATTTAATTTCAACCCAAATCCAAAAATCCCTAATTTTTCCTTAAATTGGCCTTGTCTCAAAATTCCACCAAATTGATTGCCTTAGCCCAAAAATTTCCACTCCATTCCTTCATGAAAAATCTTAATAACATCTCCCTTGATCATTTGGACCATTTAATTGAGCCAAATTCAAATCCTAGCTTAACCTAAGCCCGAGTCTAGTCCAACATGCCCAAATTGACCAAAATCTCAAAACCCTTCAAATTGAGCTTCCAATTGAACTCAAAATTACTTCAATCCTTCACAAAAAAATGTTCATTACAATCATGTACACAATGTTGATCAATAAATTGGGCTCATGGTCATGGCTAGCCTAGCCAAAACCCAAGCTCGAACCAAATTGACCTACATGGAGCCCTTCACCAAAAGTTGACCCAATCTAGCGAAATTGGTCAAGGTAAAACCACCACAGCCAAATTTTGGACCTTATTGACCAGGCTAAACCCCATGGAGCCACCCAAATGAGCCATGGAGTAAAGGATCCCCAAATCAAGGGATTTATTTTCAAAATTTCTTAAGCCTAAGGGATTTTTGCTAAAACTAAACACTTGCCCAAATAAATTGTTGTGACAGATTCTTTTGGCTCACCTGACTTCCTGGCCACCTCCCCTAGCCTTGTCGGTCGGCCTAGTTGTCGGAAGAGCCAAAACTGTGAGCCACCCTCAAAAAATCCAAACCCAATTCAAACATAGAGGCCACCTCATCCCATTTGAAGTTTAGAGCCTTTCTGCCCTCTACATATGCAACACTTTGCACCCATACATTGGCCCATAGAGCCACCCTAAGACATTTTTATAAAATCTCCACCTCCATGGCCATGGAAGGCGTGCTAAAAATTTCTTAAGGATACCCTGTAAAATTACTCCCTGGCTTCCTTGAGACCTCCATAGTGCAATCCAACCACTCCATTGCCCTAATTCCCCTTGCCGGAGCTCAATTTTTGAGCTCAAATCCTAGCCAGTGATAAGACATTATCCACCACACCTCCACAGTGCACCAAATCCAAATTAAACTCACCCACACCATCACAACACTGAACTAAGACAAAGCCCTATCAAATTCCCCTCATATAGAGCCTCTAATACAGCTTAAGATGAACACCCAAATCTGGCCTTGATCAAATTCAGGTCTAGACCTTTCACCATGACTAGAGGCTCAATCCTTAGCCTCCTTGGACCTCCACGAATGTGTCAAGCACCTCTGATTGAAGCTTCCCTTCTCAGGGCAAATGTATTGAACTTCCCCTCTTCCCGAGCCTATTTTGATTCTCCATTTAATTAGATTTAAGTTAATGGCATGTTTAACATATGGATGTGTTCTTCACACTTAGACGAGTCAATAGGATCAAACCTGAGGTCATTTGGTGGAGAAATGAGGGAGATCTTAAGGTTTTTGTGTGGATGGCTCTCAGGTTAGCCTATTTGGGGACAATGATGGAGAGTTGTCTGATCGCGTGTTTATCTCTTTAACAATCGAATCTAGCCAATGAACTCTCAGTGTGTGAACCATGGGCCGCGTGGTATGCCAAGGTGGAAAGCATAATGAATGGCAGTGCGTCGCGTCACTATTTAAAGCTTCTTAGAATCTAGTCAGCGCTACGCATTTAAATAGATAAATAGAGAATTAAATAAATCAAAAAATGATCCCTAACTTCAAAAAATCATATTTTGGTGTAGAAAAATCACAAAAATATAATAATAATACCTTTTGCTCAGTGACAGAGGAGAACAATGTGGAAATAATTTAAAGTTTATGTGATGCATATTTTATTTTTAATTAATTAAACACTATTTTCAGTTTTTTGATTCTCAATGCATGTAGACATTTCAGCATGGCTTGAAGTTTTGGCATGTTGTTGCCTCTACCATAGGGAACATTCTCTGATTTTTTCAAAGTTAGAGGAGATCTCTAGCAGAGATCCATATTTTTTAAGTTTATGTCTATTATTTACATAAATTAATCATAATAATTAGCATATTGTTTAGAAAAATCCAAGAAAATTTTGGAAGTTTAATTATGGCTAGAGAGCCCTTTAGAAAATATTTCATGGGCTAAGTCATTAAGAATGCACCTAATTTTTACAAACCCTAAAATGTAAAGAAAATCAATTTTGGGAAACACAAACATCTAAATGACTTGGTTTTTAATATCCACTGTAATTTGAAGTTCAGAGAACTCCCCATAAAAGTTTCAGAACATTTGGAGCTCATTTGATAACTCAAATTGATTTTCTAAGTTAAATGTCATTTTTAACACTAAAAATGATTTTTAACAATTAAAATATAACTCAAAAAATTTATAAAAATTAGTTTTTGGAGTTCTCTATGATCAGATGAATTTTCTAAAAATAAATTTGTAATTAAAATAAATATTCCATTTTTAAGCCTTTTTTTAATATTTAAATAATTAAAAATGATAAAAACCACAAAAATAATAAAATTCATGAAAATGTTCTAAATTGTTTCCTAAGCACTTAGGAACAATTGGAATGTTTTTCCTGATTTTCTAAGTGAAGATATTAAATTTTGAAGCTTAAAATAATTTTTATCGGCTAAAAATAGATTTTCACTAAAATAATCTTAACAATTCAAAGAAAAATAAGAAAAATATGAAATTTGCTTCTCTCTGTTACTTATTTAATAAAAATATAAAACTTATTTTTCCACATTTAAAATATTTTATAATTTATAAATTCTCTAGAAATTAAAACAATTATAATAATTCAAATAAAATTAAAAAAATCATGAAATTTGGTCCCAATGATTCTCTAGTCTAAGTCTACCCCTAGTAAGAATTTCAAGGGATTAGGCTTTACCTTGGTCAAGTTAGAGAATTTTCTTTGAAAAATCCTATTTCTTGTATATAAATAAATATATAAATTAAATTAAAATTTGAAAAATCACATTTTCTCCTCTAATGTCTTAATTGACCCATGAGTGAGGTGGGATGCAAATTCCAAAGCCGTTTGAATTAAATTTGATGAATTATGAAGTATTAGAGCCTTAGGGCAAAAGTGTAATTTTAGAAATTTAGTCTTAATTAACATTTAGGCTTAATTCAAGAAAGAGAAATGGGCAAACTTTGATCTTAATTAGCATATTTGGATGATTGAAACACAAGGGATTAATTGGTAGAAATC
The DNA here is from genome assembly GCA_002079205.1 of Phalaenopsis hybrid cultivar. Lineage (NCBI taxonomy): Eukaryota > Viridiplantae > Streptophyta > Magnoliopsida > Asparagales > Orchidaceae > Phalaenopsis > Phalaenopsis hybrid cultivar. The sequence continues at coordinate 243,754 of JXCR01140119.1, read as the reverse complement.
AATCTCACTTCTTCCAATTAAAGGATAAATTTGTAATTTCCTTAAATTATTAAAATTCAGAAGTCTAGCCAATTAAATGATCCTAGACTTAGGGGTATGATTTTGGGTGTTAATAACTCACTAATTTAACACCCCTATTTGATGTTCAAATGACTTTAAAAAAATGAATCATCATCACTTAAAATTCAACCTTTTTAAAAATAACTAAGACATCTACCAAAATCTTAATGGCTTAGTAGTGACCTATGCTAAATCAAATTTGGTTAAATGAGGATTAGAAAAGTAAATGAAACTAAAAATTGAACATCTTTAAAACACTACAAAGCCCAAATTAAAAGGTTGGCGAAGTGTCTTGATAGCATTAACTTGCCCCTTTAAGGGTCTTCACCCACATAATCCTCAAATTAAATTATAAGTGATAATTATTCTATTCTTAAGGATAATTGAAACATCAATGTTCACGGGATGGGTTATTAAGCAATATAATAAGTTTAAAAAGAGCTCGAGACTTTTCACCAGATAGTGAGAGGGAAGCATGAACTTGCTTCTTTCTCCAGATCTGTTGGATACCTCGGAGGTTTACTAAACTTAATATGTTTTGCTTAACAAAAATCATCCTTAATCAAATTAACAGGGACCCAGCAAGATATGACCTAGGGTCGGGTGGATCACTAAAACCTTACTTTTTTGCTTTATATAAAGTGCATTCACTTGCATTTTGAGTTTCAGGTGGTGTAACGAGAAGACTCGCCAGACACGCTTTTTATAGTTTAAAGTGTCATATTTCTTGTACTTTCATAATGTACTTTTTATACTTACAAAACTTGCATGTTAAACAACGATGCCACCTTGCATGAAAACAAAAACTACAAGGATAGCCACAAAACTAAAACCCAAAACCAAAATTAAAATCAGTCAAGATGAAAATCACTTCCACAACATTCAAAATATAAAACAACTCAAAATTTAATCACAAACATAAAAAACCATAACTACAAATAAATTAAGGCGTCTTTATCGGATGATCGGGAATCCCTCAACCTACGGTTGCTAACAAGGCTTCCCACAGTCTAAATGAAAATATGGAACTCATTAAGTTGAGTTTAGTAAATTCATTTGGACTAAGTTTATCTAATAGAAAATAGTGGTACCCAAACGAAAGAACCGTGGGATCCTAACTGGTGTTGCTCTAATCAACTTTAACATACCCCCATAAATTTTTAAAGAACTTCAACCATATAGCTATCTGATTTGACATCATAGCTTGACACCTTAGAAAACTCAAACTTATCGTGGTAAGGAGCTTAGAGCTAGCATGGTGGGCAACATGACCATCTTCAATAGCAAAACCTGTCTTCCCCAGCTAAACCATTTCCTTCCTTAGAATTAAACAATAAGCCATTGGACTTTAAGATAGTTTGCTTATGCAACGTAAATCTTCACATTATCTTTAAGCCTTTATATAGCTTTGTTATACAATATAAGTCATAACTCGTCTAAGGATTCCGAGGTTATCGTTCGTCACGGCCTAAATCCTCACATCTTCCAAGCTATTTGTGTGATTGTTTCACACTAATGTAAGCCCTAATTAAATAAAATTGGCAGGATGAAACACCTAAATATTCCTCCTTAAAATTGAAGCCAGGCCATAGGATAGACTGGGAAGTCACCAAGGTTCTCCTTCGGATCTATTACATCCCCTAGTTCTCCCTCCTTTGGATTACAAAAACAAAATGCTCCAAATTTGAGTTATTCCCATTTCACACCTCTTTGTCTGATTTCGTTGAAAAGTCCTATGCTTTGACCTCTTTGAAGATAATATTTCTTAATTTTTATTGAGAGTTTTCTTAGGTGAATTTGCTCATTTAAGATGTAATTAACTATAGGGGTTTGTCTATATAGGAAGCTTGTTTGAACCCAGCTTAATATAAACCCTATTTAATTCTTCATATTTAATAGGGGAAACTATCGGCAAATAAAATAGTTTCGCAGACCAAAACAGACGTCATATATTTCTTAGTTTATTTGATTGACCTAATCCTCAAGTCTTGTGTTTATCCTTCAGGATAGATACAGCGTTTGAGGTACAACGCTCTTTCATTTAAACTATGAAAAATATGGGGTCAGTTTTAATTTCATATTTTCGTAAAATTAAATTTATATGTAAATTAGAAGGTCCTTTCGAAGCGGGCGACAAGATTTCAATTCTGATGACCGACAGCTTCTTAAGGGCAACTCATCAACCAAAATAGTGTCGACAACTTCTGCCGACTCTGCTGGGGACAAGCTTTTCTCTCCACTTAAATAAGGAAATATTATCTTCACACATCGATAATGTCTCCATATCCCTCTTGGACCAAATTACTCTTCTTCCATTGATATAATTTACCCATTTCTGTCTTGGGAAAGTATGACCAACTCTTTGGACTTCAAGGATGTTTGTTCAATCACCTTTGAACAGAGAGTTTCAGGAGGTCATTAAGGACTTTTTAATCTTCATGTGGGGTCAGACCCCAATAGGTGTGTTGGTGGACTAGTTCCACCTGGGCATTGTGCGTTGTTAAATGGGTCCTACATTGGGTCCTAAACACTTCACATCTCCCTTTCAAGTTTGATTTGCTATTTTACAAATTAAATCAAATTGTGTTGTTTCGTGCTCGCTTCAAATTTAATTAAATTTTTCTACTTTTAAATTACCTTTTTATTAAAAATTTTAAAATCCCCACAAACTAAGACTTACCCGGTCTAAAGATCAACCTCTATTAATTTTCAGTGCTTGCACTAAGATTACAAGGTTTTGGCCATATAGCTAACCCCAGAGCTTTCTGTTTTAAAGCTGCTACAATGGCCTACCCAACACAGACTTTTTGTTGAAACTTGTCGACAAGCCATGAAGCCCAAAATGTTGCTCCTACCATTAAGTTCAGAGCCGAATTTGAAGATCTTGAGGTTATCTTTGGGAAGGCCCCGTTCGTCATAATGAAATTCACCACTCCAGAAATTTAGGAGTCGTCTGCTAAGTTCAACCTGAATTTTCTTCAGGACTTCCCTTCTTATAAGAGGGCCAAGACTACTGTTGTCACTATGGCAACTACGTAGCCTGCTGTCCCCGCTGTTGCTAAGGGGAAAGAAGTAATGATCATTAAAGATCCGACTGAGTGATTAGCTATCCCACCATCAATATTTGAAATCGGATCAAGTTCAAGAACTGTACCACTAACTCAAACTCAAAGGAGAAACCACAACAAGAGAGTTCGGAGGGCCATTAAAGCCCAGGCTCCTAAGGAGATACCTGTTAAGGAAGATCCTCACCAAGATGAATCAAGATTACTGGAAACATATCCACTTATGCGGGGAAGTAGATTCCATCCTTTAATGATTACTGATGGATACGAGAGTATCCGAAAAATCACTGTCGCATTACCGACACTTCATGGACAGGGTATGAAGAAAAAGAAACCTACTCTTGTCACCCGAGTCAGTTCAATTTTTCAGAGACTAGCTGCCAAAGAGGGCTGCTCAGTTAATGAGTTACTTAAATGAGTGATGCATTAAATTTCCCCTCGTATGAAGAAAGAAATTTTAAGGGATGTCAAATCTGCCAGACAATCTCAGAAGTCAACTAAGGATTTACCTGCCTGTATACCCGTCTAGTTATACTTAGAAAGCAGAGTCGATACTGTTATTGCTACCACAGATTCTATCGCTACCAGGACCACAGGTCGTCGACCAGTTAAGTTAAGACTAGGTCTGAGAATTCTGTCAATCACCCACCTCAAAGACATTCCTAAAATTCTGAAGGAAAAGATGAAGAAATTGCCCAGTACTATAGTCGGTCTGCACCATGGGGAGCATACCTCCGTTTGACGTACTAATGTTTTTGCTAGGGCACTCTATCCTGAGACATCAGCGTCAAAAAAAAATGTGTGGATACCCAAGGTCGCTGTACCGATACAGTTCAGTAAGCCCGCAGAGCAAGAGCATGGAATGAAGCCAGGTCCGAAGTATCTGACATCGTTGTAGCTATTGCTAGCGAGATGGAAGAACAAGAGGAAGAGGTCTAGCAGGGTCCTCCAGATCTTAAAATAATCAAAGAATCAAAAATTAAAGAAAATTTTGAAAAGCTCAGAGTCGAGATTTCCGAGTTGGCTTGAGAACATGGAGTTTCCATTGATGATGATGAAGACTTTGACTATAATGATTACCTCAAAGAGGATTTCATGGATGTCCATGTCATTGATACCAGAGTCGCTTGATACGGAAAATATATGCATTTTTAGACTTATTTTTTACACTTATTGTTGGTGTTATTGCACCTTAATGGAAGGTATTTTGATGTTTTCTTACAAGTTGTTGATTTTTAGGACTTAAAATAAAAATGAAGCAAAAATGATGGAATTTAGAGTCAAAATGATATTTTTGAAGAAGTACTCAATATTGATCGCACCAAGGGCAGCGTCGACGGCGCAGAACAACTAAAAACTGAAATTTTTACTCAGCACCGACGACGCCAGAACTAGCACCGACGACACCAAAGGCCGTTTAACCCTCGTTTCTTGAAGGTTTGATGTATTTGGACAATTTTTGAAGAGATTTTGGATGAACCTCTTGGAGAACTGACCTTGGACTTTATATGGGGCCGAAATTCATCAAGACAATGACTCCTTTTTGCTCCAAGACATTCATCCACGCTCCATTTTCTCCATTCTTCATAATCCATCTTCATTCCACCACCATATTGGAGTCCATTAATGATTTTTTTTAAGTTTAGAAGTTTGTGTGGTGAGATTTAGTGTGAAACTTTCTGTAAGAGTGTTGGAGAAGGAGAAAAGTGAATGATATCTTCTTCCTACATTTCTAAGGAAAGGCTACAAGGGATTTGCTTTGAGAAAGAGTTTCAAAGTTTTGTTTATTTATTAGTGTTGTATGAACTTTCTTTTACATATAAAATTTGTGTTTTGTTTTCTCTTTCCATGAAGTCTGAGTAGTTCACTCTATCTTTCTCCCTACTCTGAGATATGATGTGTATCTTTTTCATGAAGTCTGAGTAGTTTACTTTATCTTTCTCCCTACTCTGAGATATGGTGAAGAAGAGATAATATAATGTGCCAATATTAAAATATAAAATAAATTGTGATGATTTTTCAACTCCGAACTTAATTTACATTTTGATTTGGCCAATTGAATTGAATATGTTGTGAAACATATGATCCAGAAAATGGAGTATGAGTTCTACAACAGAGTGAGGATCACATTTAATTTCATGGAGGAGAAATTCGTTCATGAAATTAAGTGTAAATAAATAGGGAAATATTCTTTCTTGGGTGTAGAATTGAAGAATCTTTCCCCGTTTCGATCTTGGTGTTTAAAAATTAAAGCGAGAGTTAGCCTTCAGGTGAAGGGAAGTGGGAGCTCTAAAGTGGGAGCCAACATCCTCCTAGCCTAGCCACGGATTTAGAGAATAAACCTAGGATTAGCCAATGATTTTCTATGCAATGTATCAGGGTAGAGAATTATAATTGCTCCTATTTGGCACAATACATTTATAAACATTTATCTCATCTCATTTCACTAGAACCTCATTGTAGTGGGAATGATGCTTTTTCACATAAAAAATCTTCATTACATAAACATAGTTAGTAGATTAGTATTTACTTTTAAACATTGCATTTCTGTTTTACTAATAGTTAAATACTCTAGTTTTGATAACATCTCAACATTCAAAATTAGTAACAGTGATTTCGTTTGATTTTCTGTAAATTTTCTAGTAAAACTTACATTTTTCAATTCACACCTTTCCTGTGGGATCGATATTTGGGGCTTAAATAGAAAGTCTTTTATTATTTGATAATGATACGTATACTTGCGTATAATCCCATTATTAATTACCTATAATTATATATATTTCACACAAACTTTTTATACAAGGATCAAGTTTTTGGCGTTGTAATGGTGTCAACTTCATAAATCCTTACATATAAAAAATCAGAATCAAGTTTTTAGTGTCGTTGCCAGGGAAGGTAACTGTTAAATTTAGGTAAATTAAATAATTTTGATAAATTAGGAAAGTTAGAGATAATAAATATACTATAAAAATATATAAAAATAAAAAATATATATATAAAATAAAAAATCCAAAAAAAATTTTCTTACTTTGCTTACTTTATTTGTTTATGCGAAATATTAGATCTGAAAGCTTAGTACTTTACGATTCAGAGTTAGAACGTACTATCAAAAAATTTTGAAAACAATAAAGAGAAATTAAAATTTTAAAAGAAATGGCAAATAACTTAAAAAATCCAATAAATGAGAATCGACAAAAACCTTTAAAAGATTATGTGAATCCGACAGCTGATGAACTTCACTTGACTATTCAAAATCCTGATGTTGCTGCTAATTCAATTGAGCTTAAACATGTTATTATCTATATGGTACAAAATAATCAGTTTGGAGGATCACCTGCTGTTCTTGAGATTTGTGCTACATTTAAATATGACGGAGTGTCTAATGATGTTGTTAGGCTTAGAATTTTTTCTTTTTCATTAAGGGATAAATCCAAGGCTTGGTTAAATTTATTAGCACCTAGATCTATTAGAACTTGGGGAGAACTATCACAAAAATTGTTGGCTAAATATTTTCCACCCTCGAATACCTCTAAGCTTAGAAATGCTATTACATCTTTTTATCAGTTTAAAGGGGAATCGATATATGAAGATTGTGAAAGATTTAAAGATCTTCTTAGAAAATGTCCACACATGCTTTACCTATATTGGTTAATAATTCAAACCTTTTACAATGGATTAGTAGGATCACTAAGATCTATTATAGATGCTGCTGCAGGTGGATCATTAATGTCAAAACCTTTTGATGAAGCATATTTTTTAATTGAAGAATTGACTACTAATAATTTTCAATAGCCATATGAAAAGGTAAATCCTAAGAGGGTAGCCAATATTCATGATTTGGATGCAATGTCTATTTTGGCATCTCAAGTTACTGCTATTTCTAAAAAGATTGATCAAATAGAAGTGAACTATTGTCTTATGTATTGACTAAAATTCACTAGGACGGATTATTGATACTCAATCATCTTATGAAACTTTAAACCCTATAAATAATCAAAATAACAATCCCTATTCTAACTATTTTAACCCTGGATGAAAAAATCACCCTAACTTTAGCTGGAATAATTATAACAATCCAGTGAATCCATAAGGAAATATGAACAATCAAGGAAATCCTAATTTTCAACCTTATTATCCCCTGGATTTAACTCTAATCCTAACCCACAAGTTAAGGAAAAGAAGTTGACGATGGAGGAAATGATGTTGAAATGGGAAATCAAATACAAAATTAAGGGGCTGCTATTAGAAATATTTAAAATCAATTAGGACATATTGCTACTACACTTAGTAACTGACCTTCTGAAATTCTTCTGAGTACTATGGAAGTTAATCTAAAAGATCAAAATAAAGAGCAAATTAAAACTATTCAATTATGAAGTGGAAAAGAAGTTGAAACAAGAATCCAAAGAGAAACTAAAGTTGATAAGGAGAAAGAAGAAATGGAAAATTATCAACATGAAAATGAACAAACACAGGTTCCTTTAGAAAAATCATTACCTTCGTTTCCTCAAAGACTGAAGCAAAAAATAAAGATAAACAATTTACAAACTTTTTGGAAATCCTTAAGAAATTAACGATAAATATTTCTTTTGTTGAAGCTTTGGAACAAATGCCAAGTTATGTGAAATTTATGAAGGATGTACTAAATAAGAAAAGGAAGTTTACAGAACATGAGACTGTTGCACTCAGTGAAGAGTGTAGTGCTATTATTTAGAAAAAGCTTCCTAAAAAATTAAAAGACTCTGGTAGTTTTACTATACTTTGTGCAATTGGTGAAAAGTTTTATAGAAAAGTTTTATGTGATTTAGGAGCGAGTATCAATCTTATGCCCTTATCGATCTTTAAATGTTTAGATTTGGGAGAAATTTCCTTTACTACTGTAACTCTTCAGTTAGCTGATCGACCAATAACTTATCAAAAAGGAGTTACAGAGGATGAACTAGTAAAAGTGGATAAATTTATTTTCCCTATAGACTTTATAGTATTGGATATGGAGGAAGATAAAGAGATTCTTATTATTTTAGGGAGACCATTTATTGCAATAGGAAGNTATATATATATATATATATATATATAATTTTAATTTTGTGAAAATGGTATCTTTTATTTTTGGAAAATAATGAGACTGAGTAGACCTCATACATCTAGTAGTTTAAACAGCTGAACACGATACCATAAATGATATATCATCTTAAAGGGTAGACATATCACTTATTGGTATGTTTAACTATCTAAACTTAAAAGTTTATGACTCTATTTTGGTCAGCAAAATTTATAGCCGAAAAATTCTTCTATCTAATACATAGATTAGATAGGGTTTAGATTAATTTGGGTTCTTAAATTCCCTATAGAAGCAAGCCCCTATAGTTAATTACATCTTAGAAAACCGAAGTCACCCAAGAAAACTCTCGATAATGATCAGAGGTTTTGTCTTCAAGGATTCAACGTTCAAGTTTCCACTATTGTTTATAGGAAAAGTCAAATGGGATAGGTCCAAATAGGAACAGTTATTTTCATAATCCAAAGGAACGAAAAGTAGGAGATGTCAAAGATACTGAAGGAGATTCAGTAATATCTCAAACTAATCTATGGTTTGGCTTTACGTCTTTGAAAGAGAAATTATTTGATGTTTCAGTCCTGTAAATTATTTAGATGTTCAGAACTTATATTTGTATGTCATATGTAAATAGCCTGAGAAAATATGAGGATTTATGTCGTACCAGACAACAACCTCGGAAAGCCTAAAAAGTTTAGGACTTATATTGTATGATATGAAAATCGTAGAAATTCCTAAAAGATAATGTAAGGATTTACGTCGTACCAAACAAACAACCTCGGATTCCTATAGGTATGTTATTTAAATCTATCAAGATTCTGCATAAGCTCATCCTTAAGTTTTTAGTAGTTGTCTCGACCATTGTCCGAAGATGAATCATCAACCGACCACGTCGTCATCTCATTCCGAGAAGAGGAGAGAGGGAAGAGAGAATAAAAAAAACCATACCTCGAACGGCCTATCCTAGGGGATTGCACAAACATATTAGAAAAGTAGCAACTAAAGCATGAATACTGGTAAATGTATACAGTACAACAAAGAACATACAAAAAGACTATGCTACAAGGGGTGATAGGAAAGTGCATGAGATATATAGCGAAGTATAGTACGATACAAAATAAAAGAAAATATGTAGAAAATAAAGTAAGAAAATTAAATAAATAAAAGTATACCTGATCAAATTCTGCTAAAGCTTCAAAACATATTGCAATTGTATGATATAAATGGGTTAGGTAAACATTTGTAAATCATAAAGGAAAGGTTAAATGATGAGCATATGAAAGTTTCAAGATGGGATATTAGATTTCAATTTGGGGATAGGCTCAGACTAGACCTATTTTCTCTCTATCTCGATCTCACAGGCAACTGATATATCGAGGTCAACCTATCAACATCAACTAGAGGCCACCAACGAATCACTCCTATAGTCAAACAGCCTTAAACCCTATCATTTAGGGAATATGTGAATAGAGTAGTATCTGAACTGCTCAAAGTGTAGTGCACCTATACATGAAGAGTAGTATCTGAACTTATCGAAGTGTAGTGTATGTGTATGTGAGTGTAGGATCTGTCATGCAGGGCGTAGTGTGTGAACTGTACAGTGTGTATGAGTGTAGTATATATTTCTCGTGCAAGTGTAATATCTATGTAAAGCCCGTAGTAACTATACATGATACGTAATATCTGTCGTGCTGAATGTAGTGTGTGGATATAGTGTCTGCAGTATAAAAAGGTGATATGATAATACTTAGGTCCACTAAACAAAGATATGTGGTGTATCTGTATGTGGTGTGCAAGATGTAGTGTGTGATGTATGAAATGTATGTGTAGGTGATATCCAATGTATGCATGTATTAGTCAGGATATGGTGTCTACAGTGTAGTGTTGTATCTGTTCTTTCGTGAGTATAGTATTTGTAGGGTGTTTGTAGTATCTGTTCTTTTGTGGTTGTAGTATCTGTGTAGTGTCTGTAATATCTGTTCCTTTGTGATTACCGATTCCCGAAACTTTTGAAAAAGGGTTAGAGCTGTTAGCGATCTAGGGGTGAAAGGGCATCACACTAATTGAATATTGATTTTATATTTCAGCTATACACTAAGCTGTTAAATGGTCCTCTTGCATGATTGTCTGTTACCCCTCATCTCGAACTAGTAGGCCACCTCAATATTTCATATGCTCATTCAACAAGTTTTTGTATATTATGTATCAAGAGAAATGAAAGGAGCATCTACTTAAGCATTTCTATAACATCCTTCTTCTACCCTTAAGTTCGAACCTTAAATTTGTACATATGATCATTACATGCCCTATCAACTTACCAAAGATAAATGTGCTTAAACCCTCATATTATCAAATTTAAACTCATGAAATTTGCATAACCAGAAAGCCAATTCCAACAATACTTTAAGGATTAAGTCAATATTCCTCTAAAGTTTCAACCTATGGGTTTGTCGGCAATTCAACTTTAACATTTTGGTAAAGATCCCTATTAACTTGGTCCATCACAAGGGAATCAATTCGTATGGTTTAAAATAATTCCATCGAATAATCAATTCAATTCATATTATAAAAGAAGTAGTAGTTGTTGGTCGGTCCCCAGTAAAAAATTCAAAATGCATAATTCATTAAAACTAGCAGTGAGTCTAAAGAAAGTGAGCAGGTAAAAAAAATGATTGCTAATAAGAGTTTTCAAATGCTAATAAGAGTTTTCAAATGCTAACAAAAGTACAAATGCCATAAATTCCTCACGCTTCTGTATACAATTAAGAAGAAATAGAGTCAGATTTACATGCATATCACATTGACTTTTATGTATTTACATTTTTAACACTTTAACTCTTTTTTTTTTTTTTGAAAATAACTTTGAGATATTTCTTTAAATATTTGTACAACCCATGAGAACATGAAGAAAGTAAAACAATTCACTCGTGCTTACTCAGAAGATATATAATATTGCAAATAAATTTTGAATCAGTTCAATGTGATAATCCACCAGCTAAATGTAAGCACCAATGATTCGATTTTTAAAGCAATACTGAGATTTTGATTTGTAATATCGAATGAGGGAGGGTATATGAAAAGAAAGTCTAAATCCACATAACATATGCCATTGTAAAAGAAAAGGTGAACAAACCCAAAGCACTAATACAAATATATATAAGGATTATACTTATTACGACATGAACATATTCAAAGCCAAACTAAAATCTAGCCACTCAAATTATTACACCACAGTCCGTTCCTCCCTTTTTTTTTTGATTCACTGGAAATTTTTAATCCTCTTAGAAAGAATAACACCCTGCAAATATAATCTACATTACTACACTAAAGCTTCTACAAACTCATGTATGGTAGGAATTGAATTAATACAGACATCCCCTGTTCTTCAGCCATTCCTTCTTAATTAAAAGAGAAGTATAACAAACCATTATATCTGAATCAATATCTCTTCCTCTTAAAGGAGAAATGAAATTATGTTCAATGTTCAAGAAACCATATATAGTGTCAACCGAAAACTTCAAAACTCTTGATCACTAAGACAATCTTCTTAAGATCCGTATAAAAAAAATCTTAAATAATATATTCCACAAACCAGAAACGGAAGGAGAAGAAATCTTTACCTCCAGGTGTTTTCAGAAAATGTAAGTTTAGAAATAATAAGCAAAACAATTTCCAGATCCCACGAATGAAGGAAGGTAATCCAGAAAGGGATCGTCAGCCAACCGAACTCCTTCTTCAATATACGAATCAGAGGAAATCAAACTACAAAAACCCTCCTCAAACAAATTTCAAAAAGTTCAAAGCAAATCCCAAACAAAAATCATCAAATCGCTCTAAGGGAATTTTTTTTTCATCCCTGTATCCTTCCTCATAAGAGGTATTTATAGCCGGACAACGGGAAAAATTGTTTACCGACGGAGTCACCAGAGGTGAGGGGAATACCCCAGGCAAGACAAGAAACCGACCAAGATGTGAGGAAAAAGGTATCCAGACTCATTTGGGCAGGAAAAATTGTTAGAGACGGGCTACCGGCGAAGCCATCGGCGACAAGGGCTCAGAAAGGAGGAAGGTGACCGGAAAACCAGCAGTAAGTTTTGCGAAGGAGGCAATCGCCGAAGGAGGGAGGCGAAGGTTCGGTTAGAGCACAAAGAAAGAAAACTTTTTATTAAAAAAACATTATTATATATTTTTTTATTAAAAGAAAATATCATATTTTGTGAAACTCATTCATGCGTGGCACCCCAACAAGATAGATGTCGTTTCTAGCTAAAATCAATGTTCCGGACGCGACGACACGGTCCGCTTCGTCACCTGGGATCACCTGGACAAATTTGTCGGTGATCGAGCCAAATTAACTTTAATTCACGCGTGGTGCGACAAATGAAATTATTTTGGCCCGATCGGAGCTGTTTAACGAGTATATTATTGACCGGTCCTCACATAAGTGACGACCAAAGTCAAACATATCGCTCGTAGTGGCAAGTCAAACATTGTACGCGCCACGGTGTCCACCTACGTCTTTCAAATTTCTACAGGAGCTCAATTTGAGCTTCAGTATGTCGGCTTTTCGATCGACTCAATTGAATATTGAGGATCTGAAACTTCCATATGAGACTGCAAAGAGCAAAGAAATGGCTTGAATTTCAAAGGGGTGTGGGTCCCAGTCTAGTCCTCTAAGAGAGTCAAAATAGGGAAATCTTAAGGATGGATCCTAGGGTATCTAGAGAAAGGAAAAGAAGACTTAAAAAATGAGGTCAACAAATGAACCCCCAATAGGTGTGGTGTACTACACAAGCACGACGCGCCTATTGGCGTTGACTGAAATGATCAACTCGATTCCTCAAGAATGTCCAAGTAATCATACTTGTGACAAATCGAATGTCAAGTTCAAAGTGAGGTGGAGTACGACTTTTGCTAGGGACGAGTAAATGAATTTTCAAACTGTTGTGGGATTTGAATTTTTGAATGATTTCAAATATCGATTTTCAAATTATATGCAAAAGAAATACTCAGAATTCGGCTATGACATTAAAAAATGTATGGAAAAAGGAATAAAAAATATGATCCTGATCCCGCAGAATGTGGAGAAAATAAGTGAAAAAGAAAAAAAAAAGGACTATATCAACTCGGAATACCGCTGGGGAAGTTACATCCGAGCTGAAACTAGTCGAACAAAAACATCGCCTGTTGTTCTAGGATTTATTACAGGGTTAGAAATAAAACTCCATGCCCAACCTAAGTAAAACAAAGGAACTAGAACGACTCAGAATACAGCTGGGGAAGTTACATCTGAGTTAAGAGACGACAGGAGAATATATGTCACACTTGGAAGGAAAACACTGGGACTCACATCCAACCTACGTGGTGACAAACAAAATATGTTTGCTATATTGGGGAGGAAAGCACTGAGACTCACATCCAACCCAAGAGGTAGCGAAAATATCAGATTAAGAAGGAAAGCACGGGGACTCATATCCAACTCAAGAGCTGATCGAAGGGAATCAAAATTTAGGTTTTGACCCCGAAATGAGAGTTGAAATTTGGGTATCAACCTCAAGAGAATCAAAATTTAGGTACCGATCTCAAAGAAAGGGAATTAGAATTTAGGTACTGACTCTGAAATGAGAGTTGAAATTTGAGTATCAACCTCAAAAAGAGAATCGAAATTTAGGTACCGATCTCGAAGAAAGGGAATCAGAATTTAGGTACTGCCCCGAAATGAGAGTTGAAATTTGGGTATCAACCTCAAAAAGAGAATTGGAATTTAGGTACCGATCTCGAAGAAAAGGAATCGGAATTTAGGTACTAACCCCGAAATATCATAAATGTAGGAAGAATGTGGAAACATGTGACGCTTTACAAAATTGTGAGAGAAGAAATTAAACCAGATGGAATACAGAAATAATCAAACTGTGATGTGAGGAAATAATCAGGCAAAAATTTTCTTTTGAATTTTCGTGATGATTATTATATATATATATATATATAAATAGATATACATTTTGATGATTATTTATTTATAAATTTATTTATATATATCGTTCTTTGCTCGCTAGCCTTTTCCAGAATTAGGGCAAATCAAATTTGTTTATTTTCTCAATTAATTGCCCAAATCTGCATTCATAGATGTGAAAAGAAGTTCCAATATATTATCTTCAAATTGTCATATCATAAATATCATCTGGTATCGAATACAATGTTTTTTGATTTCATGTAATCAAACATCTTCTGAAATCATGACTGTGTTGTTCATATATCAAAGTATTTCCTCATTTAACAATACTGAAAACGTATGAGTGAGTCCAATCTTGTGTATCATCTAGCTATATTTTGTTATCAACAGTTCTGTTGAAATAGTAGGCTGTATAAAGACTAGCCTCACCTTCTCTAACATATCATCAGAAAAATAGAAATGATTTCTCTAGATATATACTGAGGTGTGTTGTCTTCAAACAACTTACAACTTAAAAGGCTGCAAGTTCTCAATCTCAGGATCAGGTCAGAACCAGAATGGTACCTTATCCTCATTCATCCGTCTGAGGGTTATTGAAACCTTTGGATATGGCACTCCAGGGATGCAGTGTTTGGCCACGTCAGCACCATTTCCCTTCAATATCAACATAGAGCCCACAGGCAAAGGAATCTCTACGGAACCTTGAAATTCTCCATCACCAACGATCTGAATTTCTGTTCCAAACATGATATTGCATTTATTTATAAATGATACCATGCAAAATGGCCTTGCAAAATCATGATGATCGATATGCAGAGGGATACAGTGATCAACTTTGTAGATATTAACTATACAGCTGTTTGGGATACAATCTGCTGGAAGTATACGCCAGGTCACCAATTGTTTAATTATCCTCTTGATAAATGATGGTAATGGGTCAACCTAATCATGACAAATTATCCTTGGAGGATTTTCTTCTTTATCTTGGGCAAAATTATAGCAGCACCCGTATTGAATTGGAACTCTTCCTTTACCTCGGTTCCATTTTCTCGGCTCAGAATATGTCCTTCTTCTTAACCGACCAGCATGTCCCATTTCTTGCTCCAAAAGAACACGTTCTACAATGTCATCTTGTTCATTACTGGTGAACACATTGGTGTACAGTTCCAACACTTCCAGTATATTAACATACTTGCCCTGAAACCTTTGAAAGTGTTCAAAATTTTGCTTTCTCACCTTTTCATATTTCTCCAATTCATGCTCTGGAATGATCTGCAAATGACATGACCTGCTCACAAACTGGGGAACATAAGGTTCAATTTCTATGCTTCTTTCTTTAATCTCTCTTTCCTTGAAAGTCACCACTCCTCCAATTTTCATGGGTTGAGGTGGCACCTCAACCAGTTGATATGAGGTTTTCCTTTTTAATTTGATTTCCATCTGAGCGACAGCATCTTTATCCTCCCCTTTTTCTTTTAATTATTCCAGTATCTTGTGAATACGGGGGTTTCAATTCCTCTTCTACGAACGAGTAAGTGTTGCCTTACCTTACGGCTGATCGTCGGTAGGAGTAGCACCAACAAGCTCGCCCTTAAAGGTCATTATCATTGACTTCATCCGATTAATTGCAGCATTGCTTGATTCCACCTCGTCAATTTTTTTCTAGATTCCTTTTCTTCTCAGCAACGAATTGATTTTTATTTCTGAATTTTAGTACAGGCTTTTGCTTGCAAAACTCATTTTTGTTTACCACGGTTAAAGATGAGCTTTCGTAATCTAGCTCAATTTGATCAACGTTGAAATCAAATTCAACTTCAACTTTTGCCTTATCAAGAGTTGAATGTGAAGATCAGTCTTCCTCCTGACATTCTCCTGCATTAAACAGGAAAACAATCAGTAATGTCAGACCAGGCTTTTAAGCAAGAACAATATAAAAATTTATTATATTTTAATGATTTATATAAACATATATATTTATATACATGTATGTTACAAAATGTATTTCTTATGTATATATCTTAATTTATATTTGTGTATATATATACATACATGTATACACTTATTAGGTTTATTATTATTATTTTAAAGATCGAATTAACATGAAAGAAGAAGGGAGAGAAACAAAACAATAAAAAAATAATAAATTAAAAATATATCAAGTTATATATATAGAATATATTAAAAAATTAGTTCTTTTAATTCAAATATTTATTATTACAAATTTATGTTCGGACCGAGTTACAATTAAAACCTCGGTGCTTCTAAGAACAAGCCTTTATTTCTAAAGCTCGCTCTTTCGAAACATCATGATACATAGTATTTCTTCAGATATCGTCCATTAATTGGAAGCATAAATCGTTCTCCTTGACAATTTATCAATTGGTAGACTCTTCCAGAGTAAACCTTTTCAACCACGAACGGTCCTTCCCATGTTGGTTCAAATTTACCTTCTATCTTGCGATGTGCAAAAATAGGTCTTCTAAGGACAAGAACCAGATCACCAACTTTGAAGTCCTAGGGCGAACCAATTTGTCATGTGCTTGAATCGTCTTGGCTTGGTACATTCCAAATTTTGTTGTGCTACCAATCAATTTCCTTCCAAACTTTCTAATTCATCAAGTTGTAATTTGGCATTTTCTTCAGTAGTGATTTTGTTGTCAATGGCAGCTCTGAGAGAAGGAAATTGAACTTCTAAAGGTAACATAGCCTCGGACCCTTACACAAGGGCATAAGGTGTAGACATAGTTGGAGTTCTGAACGTGGTTCTATAAGCCCATAAGGCTTCTAATAATTGCTCGTGCCAATTCCTTTTGTTTCCATCCAAAGTCTTCTTTAGAATTTGGACGAGAGGCTTATTAAAAGCCTCGGCCAATCCATTAGATCTCAGATAATAAATTGTAGAATAATGCCAATCAATTTTGTGTCTACTGACAAAATTATTGATTTTCGTGCTTTTGAATGCAAACCTGTTGTCTGAAATAATTCTTCAGTGTATTCCGAAACGATAGACAATTTGATTCTTGAAGAACTGTAAGACATAGTTGTGCTTTTACTTCTCTCAACGGTATCGCCTCTGCCCACTTTCAGAAATAATCAGTAGCTGCTAGGATGAAATGATGCCCCTTTGAAGATAAAGGGTTTATAAGACCCACCCCATCTGTGCCCCAACATTCAAACAACCATGACGCAACTGTCGGGTGTAACACATTTGGGGGGTGACGTATGACCACTCCATGTACTTGGCATTGGTGACAACTTTTGGCAATTTTCATAGAGTTGGTTATCATCGCAAGCCAGCAATACCCTAGTCTTTTAATTTTCATTTTCATCTTCGGGTCTGACTGATGAGCGCCACAAAGTCCTGAGTGCACCTCTTTAACGATTTCTTGAGCTTCTGTAGCATTCAAGCATCTTAACCACATTTGGTTGAAAGACCTTCGATAAAGAACATTATCTATTAAAGCATATGATAAGGCTCTCTTTTTATTTCATATGCTACTGACTTATCATCTGGCAGCTTTCCTGTTTGTAAATATTCTATGAAAGGTTGACGCCAGTCTTTTGCAGTTTCGGTGGTTGTCATTATTATTTCTTCCTTACCCAATTTGTCCAGATTATCTACATCAATCTGGGACAAAACCTGAAGTCCTTGACCGATGATCTTAATTGAATCTTCTTGTGAACATGCAAATTCCTTGGCGAGTTTAACCAAAGCATCGACGAGATTATTTTCTCCCCTTGGGATTCTTCATATCGTTACGTCTGGAATTTGTTCTAATAACTTCATTGTATAATGATGATATTGTTCCAATTTAGGCTTCAAAATTTTATATTCCCAACAACCTGTTGGATGATTAACTGTGAATCTCCGTAAATATTAATGTCAGTTTGTAACCCTGTTTTCAATGCTTCGTACTCTGCCTCGTTATTCATGCACGGTTCTGTCAAATGATAAGAATACCTTAACATCTGCTTTTCTGGTGTAATAAAGATCAATCCAATTCCTGCTTTACCAGGTATTATTTCTTGCAATTCTTTATCTTTTTACGCTGAAGAAGCCCCGTCAAAATATAGTTCCCAACATCGAGTCTTGGAATTTTCCACATCCATTATATGTTCATATGGAAAATCATCATTGAGAAGTGAACTAGCCGGTAATGGGTGTGCCGCGAGGAAATCTGCTAAGATTTGTCCTTTCACAGCTCGGAGTGGAACAAAGGTTATATGAAATTGCAATAAAACCATGGCCCATCTTGCTAACCTACCTGAAAGCATTGGTTGGGTCATTAAATATTGCAATGGATTAAACTTTGAGTTAAGATTGACTTTGTGGGAAAGCGTGTAATGACGGAGTTTCTGAACTGCAAAAATTAAAACCAAACAGTGTTTATCAATTGGAGGATATTTCACTTCCGCCGGAATTAGACGGCGACTTAAGTAATAAAGAGCATTCTCTTTTCCTTCACCGTTAACTTGGGCTAAAAGAGCTCCAAGGGAGTCATCCAAAGCTACGGTATAAAGTATTAAAGGTCTACCCAAAATGGGCGCTACTAAAATAGGAGGTGTTGTTAGATATTGCTTAATGCTCTCGAAAGCATGTTGACATTTATCATCCCAAATGAACTTTGCATCCTTTTTAGTCAACACGGAAAAAGGTTGACACCTTCCTGACAAATTAGAAATAAAGCGTCATAAATACGCCAGCCTCCCTTGAAAAGATCGTAGCTGTTTTAAATTTTTAGGGAATGACATTTTTATGATGGCTTTAATCTTACCCGGATCAATCTCAATCCCGCGGTGACGAACAACAATCCCTAAAATTTTCCCAGAAGTCACACCGAATGCGCACTTTAAGTGATTCATCTTTAGGTTAGATTTTTGTAACCGTTCAAAGACAATTCTCAAATTGTATCAATGATCTTCTTTCTGTTTACTTTTGATGACCAAATCATCCACATAACATTCCACCTGATTATGAATGAGGTCATCAAAGATCCTTGTCATCGCTTGTTGATATGTTGCACCAGCATTCTTCAATCCGAAAGGCATTATAGTATAACAATAAACTCCAATTGGCGTTCAGAAAGTTGTAAATCTTTTATCTTCTGGAGCCATTTTTATTTGATTATACCCAGAAGATCCATCCATGAAAGAGAAAATTTCATGAGATGATGCAATATCCACCATCAATTCTAGAATTGGAAGAGCAAACTCATCTTTTGAGCATGCTTTATTCAAATCTCTAAAGTCCACACAGATATGAATTTGCCCATTTCTCTTCTTAACTGGCACTATACTAGACAACCATGTAGGATATTGTTCTTCCTGTATAAATTTAACGTCTATTAATTTCTTGAATTCACTTATAACTTGTTGTTCAATATCGAGACGCATTCTTCTTGAAGCTTGCTTAACTGGAATAGCTGTAGGATCTAGGCCCAATTTATGTATTGCAACTTCTGACACCAATCCATGCATTTCCTCATAACTCCAAGCAAAACAATCTTTGAACTCTGTCAACAGCTTAATCATATTCATAGAATCTTCTTCACCAAGTAGAGAGCTAATAAAAAATTGGCCTCGGTTCATTTTCGGTACCCAGGTTAATTTCTTGTAACTCATCTACGGTTGATTTAATCTCTTCTTCAAATTCAGGTGGGGCATCATCAATTGTAGATTCTTCATAGTTGTTCAGAACTTCCAAACAATCTTTTTCATTTCCATTAATAACAACTAAGCAAAATTCCGTATCATCAACAAGCCCTGTTGTGCCAAATCCAAGACCTTTCTTGGAATTAAAGGCTTGATTATCATTATTCCAAAGTTTTTCAAAATATTGTGATTGATTTTTTGACCATTGCTTAGGTACCAAACCTCGTTAATTAAGATTTTGAACGCAAGGAGAATACCAATCAACAGGTAATTCCATTAATTCGGAAGAAAGCCATCTTCTAATTCTACATTGATTTCAGAATTAGAGGATGAAGAACCACAATGAAACTTAATTGCTTTCATGCCTGCATTATGTACCTCTTTGACCATCTGACCCTTAATTTTATGAGTAGAAATTGGGGTGAGGGTCATAGTTTGTACATAGCGATTAATCTGATCGTACATTGAACCATAATCACGTTTCTCTTCATCTTCTAAATCAATTTCAAAAAGAGGTTTTTTTTGGTTAATCGTCGTTACACTTTTCCTTATTTTTTCATCTTCAGAACTGTCTTCCAGACCAATACTGATGATTTGACTCTTTTGTTCAACAATTTTATCGTTCCTTCCTTGAACTCTTCCCCGGCCTCGACCTCGGATACGAGTTCTAGAGGAACTCTCACCCTCTCGTTGTAAAGGGGTAATAAAAGATTGTTGAATCAATAGCGGATGGTCAAGTCTTTTTATATCTTCTGGACCCTTTGCACTTCTTGTAATATCATCTTGAAGCGTAACATACTTTTTCAGAGGAGTATAGTAAATGGCATCTTCATGAATACCTATTTCATGAATCAAACACGGCTGCAGGTCTCCCTTTATACAATATTTTTGTCCTTCCAAATAATACTTTATGCATTGGTGTAATGATGAAGGGACTAAACTGTTCTCATGAATCTAGGGTCGGCTCAATAGAGCATTGAACGATGTCTCAGAATCAATGATATGGAATTTTTCAGTTGTTACTAATTCTCCAATTCTCATCAGTAATGTAATTGATCCAAGAGCTCTTTCTCCTTTCTGGTTAAAACCTCTTAACATCATCTTATCAGCAGTTAATTGTCTTGCGTCTATATCTAAATATTCTAAAGTCCCTAAACTCATTATATTAATGGATGTCCCTGGATCCACTAAAACTTTGGAGAGCATGAAATTGCCGATGTTGACAGAAATATACAACGGATGATTATGATCAGCAGTCCCAAGTAGCAAATAATCATTTGTGAACGTTACTTTTGCTTGTTCTCTTAATGAACAAACCTCATCTGAGGATGTACTAGCAAGTTGAGCTAAACAGATCTCTGGATCTAGCAAAGCTTTTATTAACTCTTCTCTCATTTCCTTCGATAGGATTAAGGCATCGTATATACTCAACTTAGCAGGTAATTTCTTAAGATGCTAGTGCATTATAGTCCACTTTAATGCTTGTTTCCTTATTTCCATGTAGGACAGGTGTTTCATCGATTGGTGAGAATGGATTATCCTGAATAATTCTTTGTTTCATTGCATCCTTTGGACCCATTCTCGGAGTTAATACTTTTCCATTTCTTAAATTTATTTCTATCACCTCTTCTGAATCATGACTTTATTTTGAAATTGCCTCTACATGAGCTAGAGTAACTGATTCTTCCAAGATTCCTTCTGAATCTGAAGACTCCAACTCTATTGCAATCGGCAATCCATGAAATTCATTAATTGGCGCATCTTCTTCTGAATCATAATTATCATCATTAATATTTCCTCCTGGCTTACCTTCACATGTGTTAGAACTCTGTACGATTTGAGAACCATCATAAAGATTGAGATTAGTATTAGGATTAGGTGAGACATCCCCAATTATACCATCAAAAGAAATGTCAGAACGTAGCCAAAGTCAAACTCCATAGTATTACGTGCCCCTGGTGGAGCAAAGAGGAAATCATACAAAATCAGTGGTTTGAGAGATTTCTCTCCCAAATCCGTAGTAACTAATCTTGGATGATCGAGCTTCATTTCACATTTTAGCTTTTTGATGGATTTTTCAGTCTTCTTCCAATTTTCATCTACTGTAATTGACAATACTGGCTTAAAAGGTTCTCGATCTTGAATTGCAGCTTGTACTGAAGTATTTTAAATTTGATTTAGTATCTTCCTTGAAGACTTTGTCCAAACTGTATTCCACCCATCTTTGACTGCATAAGGATCGATCAGAACAGTGGGATCAACCGAAACTGTATTGATTGAAACTTTTCCAGGTTCTTTCATATACTCTTTTGGGATCGTTATGTTCCCATCCTTGAGATTATACTGCAACCAATTCTTGAAAGAAAAGCAATTCTCCAGAGTATGTCTAATCATTCTATGATATGGGCAATATAATGGGCGATCCTTCTTATCAACCTCATCGGGCTTCTTTGGTTCTGACAAGCTAAATCCAGGTTTCTTGATCAGATTACGGAACATTTTACCAACTGCTTCATCTTTAATGGGATATACTCTATTCAAACGCTCTGCCAAGGTTGGAATTCATCTATTATTTGCCTGATAAGCCCTTTGTTGGGATGATTGTGTACGGTATTGCTGAGGAAGTTGATGGCTTGGTTGTGGTTGTTCAACTTTGATCTCCAATGGCTGCTTACCCTTATCAATAGTTGCAATAGTTCTAGATTTCTTCTTGAAGACTTTTGCGGGTCTCTGTTTTTTAAATTTCTCAATGAAACCAAGTTGTTTCGCTTCCTGTTGAAGACTCCTGGCCTTACTGAGTAATTATTCAAAAGTTTTAATTGTGAATTCCTTGAGGAGGAAAGAAATTGGTCCATGAATACTCTTTAACAAGATTTCAATTGCATGTTGTTCTGGAGTTGTGATTTACATTTCATGCTTAGATTCCTCCAACATAGAATGTAATCTACTAGAGTTCCATCTGTTCTTTGTTTCTCGATCAGCAAGTCACCGACAGTGATATGGTGTCGAGCCTCGACAAATAGTTTAATGAAGAGATCTTCTAACTCTGCAAACGTCTTAACGGAACCATTTAGTAATTTTGTATGCTAATCAAAGGCCACTCTTGATAGGCTACTGACAAACTATCGGAAGAGTAGATCATGATTTTCCCCTGCATTGCAAAAATTGGCGCGAAAATGTAACACATGCTGTCGAGGGTTTCCTGTTCCATCAAAAGTTTTAAATAGAGGTGGTACAAAACCCTTGGGATATTTCACGACATCAAATTCTTCAAGATATGGTCTACCCCGTAGAATTGATGCACCGCCTTTGGATTGTATCAAGGTTTCTTTCACCTGCTGTTCTATCATAGTTTTAATGTCCTTCTCCGGTATCAAATTCTGGATATGATTTCTTTTACAATGTTCTTCTTTATTAAGAGAAGTGGATTCCTTTTTATTATCATCGATCTGTACTACATCCGATTGATTTACCTCAACAGGCACTCTCTTTGAAGTTTGTGGTTGGCTTTGTAAAGTCATAAATCAGCCATTATTTCTTCCATTTTTGCTTTCATGTATTCCATCTGTTCATCTTTTGCTGAATAATATTCTGTAATATTTCCACAGCATTCTCTTCTCCTGTTGCCTCTCATAAGGATGAAGATGCTCGGGTTTCCACCACATTTATCTCTGCAAAATCTTCATCCTTATAATCAGTCAAATCCTCTTCATCATCCAATTCATCTTCTCTTTCTTTAGAAAACTGCTTAATGTCTTTTCTGAGCTTTTCTAGCTTTAATTCAATTGGGTCTTTGTTAGACACCTTAAGATCAGTCTGTGACAGCTGACAAGCAAAATTTTCAACAGCGATTGTAGCGGACAACTCTTCACATGTGGAATTTTCCATCATGGGCTCTTCTGTATATGTTGGTTCAACGACCTTAGGTCGCCCCACCATCTTCTCAGAGACGAGTATCTTGGGGTCGAGTGATTTATTGGTGACATCCATATGCTGAGAATCGGTGGGCCCCCTAATGTCTAAACCAGACACTTCAACAGGTAGTCTCTTACTGTTCCTTGATCTTTCTAACCATAAGGGCTTATTCTGTACCCTGGGTACACTTATCCTTGGCCCAAGACGATATTTAATAGGTTTTCATCCCCTAAAATTAGAGGAAAGAATGGCGTTAGGAGTGATGGTGACAGAAATGGGAGGAATACGGGCTCCCAAATGTTGTTTGACAGAAATCCTGGCTGGTCGTCGAGTGGCAGAGGCGGAACTTAATTGACGATCATCTGAATAGACTTTCCGAGAGGTTTGCAAAAGCAAACCTTCTCGCCTTCTCTCAAACTTCTTCACGGGTTACGAAACGAACCTATCGTTCTTCAGTATCTGTCCCCTTATCTGGGGTGACACACTGCCTCCCATCCTATTGAGGATTTCATTAATAGAACATCTTTCTTTCTTTGTCAGTTTCTCAAAGACCATACAAACTCGAGCTAATGGTATGAATCCATTGGTCTTTCCTTGATTATTACGGTGGTAGAATTGAGATGGTGCAGCGATGATTTCCTGGACATCTTCTTCATCAAGAGCAGCAGACAGTGGATGAAACCTACTTCCTCTTAAGAGAGAGGAGGTCTCGGATAATCCAATTTCTTCATCTTCATCCAACGAATCGAGGCAACAAACTTGGCAGCTTTCTCTTTCTTGATCTTAGCTATTCTTCTGTTCTTATTCCTTCTCTGAGTCCTGGTCAGAGGTGCAGACCTCAAACTAGACCCTATTTCCAACACAGAAGGTGCTGTCAAGAACGTCAAACCCTCCACAGTGACAGGCTCTTCATCTACCTGAATCTCCTTTCCTTTAAGTCGAGCGGGGAAAGTGACAGGTGCAGTGACTAGAGCGGTGGGGGTAGTAACAGTTGTCTCCACGGTATCCTTGACAATTTTAGCAATCTTTGTAACAGTGGCAACATTCTTCTCAGCTGACACCCTTTTCAAAAGTGGAAACTCTTGTGTGGACTTCAGATTAAATTCCATCATGGGCTCCACTATTTCAGGGGTTTTATTTCTCAGTACAGCGACAGTAATGTCTCCAAACTTAATGTCATTATTATCAAGTCCTTGTCCATAGCGAATGACGACTCTATCAGGCAGCTCGTTCTTGCTTACAGCCAAGTCCGTTCCAGTGTCGAAGGAGAACATCAACTTTGGTGTAGCCATTTTCTGTAATTTTAAATTTTCAGAAATTAGACACACGATACTTTGCAGCCATGGTTGCAGCAATCTAGAACGACTATCTTGGATAATATCAAATCATTTAACTGGGTGTCTCTTTCAAGACTCATCTGAACAAGTTTCTTTATATATAAATATACATCTTAATATTTATTTATAGGTTTTAAATAATCAAATTAAAATGTCATAAATAAAGGAAAGAGTAGGGTATGTAGGACATGCGCTTGTGATTTAAAAGACAGCTTCTTGAATCAAACTCACTTTTACGGATTGTCTCCTAACGTCTCACACTTATTGAGAATCCATTCAATTTAGAATTTAAAGATTCCAGAACCTTTCTGTTTATGGATGATTAAACAGTGGCTCAAAAATCAAAGGAAGTTGACAGTACTTGCTAAAGGAAGAAATGAGCGAAGTACTTCAACAGAAGAATGATAGTTCGACCCATTAGGGGTATGGGCACACTACCGATGTTTTAAAGCAAAACCTCTTGATCAAAATGGAGAGAGGAACTTTTCTCCAGCGGAGTAACCAAAAATTGTCGGCTATTTTTCTCTCGAAAAAATAAGATTTTTAAATTTAAATTTGGAATTTAATATATATCTATAATGTAATTTTGGTTTTGTCAAAATTGTATCTTTTTATTTTTTAAAAAATGATGAGACCGAGTAAACCTCATATATCAAATAGTTCAAACAGCTGAGCACGATGCCATAAATGATATATCATCTTGAAAGATGGACATATCATTTATCGGTAGGCTTATTTTTCTAAACTTAAAATTTTATGACTCTATTTTGGTCTGCAAAATTTATAACTGACAAATTCCCTTATCCAATACATAGATTTGATAGGGTTTAGATTAATCTGGGTTCTTAACTTCTCTATAGCAGTAAGCCTCTATAGTTAATTACATCTTAGACAACCGAAGTTACCTAAGAAAACTCTCGATAATGATCAGAGGTTTCATCTTCAAGAATTCAACGTTCAAGTTTCCACGATTGTTCATAGGAAAAGTCGAATGAGATAGGTTCAAATAAGAACAGTTATTTCCAGAATCCAAAGGAGTGAAAAGTAGGAAATGTCGAAGATACTGAATAATATTCAGTGACATCTCAAACTAATCTATGGTTTGACTTTACGTCTTTAAAAGAGAAATTATAAGATATTTCAATCTTACAATTTATTTAGATATTCAGGACTTGTATCTGCACGTCATATGCAACTAGCCCGAGAAAATGTGAGGATTTATGTCGTACCATAAACAACCTCAAAAAGCCTAAAAAGTTTAGGACTTTTATCGTACGATATCAAAACCGTAGAAAGTCCCAAAAGATAATGTGAGGATTTATGTCGCGGAAGACGAACGACCTCAACGTTGTATAGGTATGTTATTTAAATCTATTGAGGTTCTGCATAAGCTCATCCTTCCGTCTTTGGTAGTTGTCTCAACTATTGCCAGAAGATGAATCATCAACCGACCACTTCGTCATCTTGTTCTGAAAAGAGGAGAGAGAGAAGAGAGAATAATAAAAAGAAAAACCATGCCTCGAACGGCCTATCCTAGGGGATTGCACAAACATACTAAAAAAAGTAGCAACTAAAGTATGAATTTTGGTAAACTTATACAGTACAACAAAGAACAAATAAAAAAGACTATGCTGTAAGATGCGGTAAAAAGAAATCCATGGGACATGTAACAAATTACAGTACAATATTAAATAAAAAAGAATTATGCAAAAATAAAGTACGGAAATTAAATAAATAAAAGCGTACCTGATCAAATTCTGTTAAAGCTTCAAAACAGATTACAATTGTATGATATAAATGGGTCAGATAAACATTTGCAGATTATAAAAGAAAAGTTAAATGATGAGCATATGAAAGTTTCAAGATGGGATATTAGGTTTCAATTTGGGGATAAGCTCAGACTAGACTCCATTTCTCTCTCTATCTCAATCCCACAGGCAACTGATATATCGAAGTCAACCTATCAATATCAACTAGAGGCCACCAACGAATCACCCCTATAATCAGACAGCCCTAGAACCTATCATTTAGTGAATATGTGAATAGAGTAGTATCTGAACTCCTTAAAATGTAGTGCACCTATATGTGAAATGTAGTATTTGTCGTGCAGGGCGTAGTGCGTGGATATAGTGTCTGTAGTATTAAAAGGTGACATGATAATACTTAGATCCATCAAATAAAGATATGTAGTGTATCTGTATGTGGTGTGTAAGATGTACTATGTGATGTATGAAATGTACGTGTAGGTGATATCCAATGTATGCATGTATTAGTCAAGATATGGTGTCTACAATGTAGTGTTGTATCTGTTCTTTCATGAGTATAGTATTTGTAGGGTGTCTGTAGTATCTGTGCTTTTGTGATTGTAGTATCTGTGCAGTGTCTGTAGTATCTGTCCTCTTGTGATTGTAGTATATGTGTAGTTTATGTAGTATCTATCCTCTTGTGATTACTGATTTTCGAAACTTTTGGAAAAGGGTTAGAGTTATTAATGAGCTAGGGGTGAAAGGGCATCACACTAATTAGATGTTGATTTTATCTCTCAGCTATAAACTAAGCTGTTAAATTATTCTCTCGCATCATTGCCTGTTACCCCTCATCTCAAAATAATAGGCCACCTCAATATTTCATATGCTCATCCAATAAGATTTTGTACATTCTATATCAAAAAGAATGAGAGAAGTATCTATTTAAGCATTCATATAACATCCAACTTCCACTTCTAAGATTGAATTTTAAAGCCCATATATGATCACTACATGCTTTATTAACTTCCCCAAAGAGTGATACGTTATTGTCAAGTTTAAACTTATGAAATTTATGTAAACAGGAAATTAATTCCAATAAGAGATCAAAATCGACTTCAAACATGTATATTCCAAAGCATAAAAAAAAATCCAACAGGTATTCGAATAAAGAGCATCAAAGAGAACTACAACTAAATTCCCAAATACATCTTCCATGCCATAAAAACTGATTTCCATCATGTATTTAAACAAAGGTAAGCGAAGGGAGCAAAAACCGGGCCCCACATATATTCTTCAAACCATAAAAATGATTTCCACATGTATTTAAACAAAGGGGAGCAAAGGGAGCAAAAACTGAGCATGGTGTAAAGGGCCAAGTTTAAACTATCACAAAACAGAAATCGAATTTCATAAAAAGTAATGATTAAGCCATTAAAATCTAAATTTTAAATTCAAGTTAAAAGGCTAAACTGAACTATCATAAGAACTCAGACCCGGCTCCAAAGCTAGTTTTCCAAACAAAAAGGATGTTATCAATATGTATGTATATACTTTTGAGTAAGACAATCAAGGGAGCAAAGTTTCCCAAATTGTTATTCCAAGCCAAAACAAGTTCCAAAATGCATTCGAATAGGGCAACCTAGAAACTAGTTCTAAATAGATGTTCAAAGTCAAAATATAATCTCCATTGTATCCATTTAAATAGGGATAACAAGGAGAGCAAAATTGAGGCATTATAACAACTGCCCAAAGCATATAAGGTCCTCTAAAGTATATTCGAATGAGAGAGCAGCAAAACTGAGCCCCACAATCTTATTCAAAATCAAAAGAATAATTCTATTTTATGTATTTGAATAGAGGCAACCAGGAGAATGAAAACCACAATTCCAAGCTAATATTCCAAAACAAACTAATCTTCATACATATATTTGAATAGGGACAGCAAGAAGAACAAAATTGAACCCACCAAATAATTTATCAAAGCTATGAAATAGATCTCCAACATCTTTATGAAAACAGGGAAGCACAATAACAACCCCCAAATACCGAAAGAATCCATGTACATCTATTTCAAATTCAAAGAAATCGTGAAGCTCAAAAACAAAAGCCCACTTTACCAAATAAGTTCAAAATCTCCTTCAAACAAGAGATAATTGTGTAGCTTAAAAAAAAAAATAATAATTGAGGCAAAAAGAAATGTCTAAACCAATATTATCAAATAAGGCATCAAGAAAACAAGATCACAGTCCCAAAAGAATCCTCAAAAGCCGAAATATATTATCTCAATGTACATTCGAAGAAGGCAGCAGAGGAAGCAAAACTACAACTACCAAATAAATCCTCAAAAACCCATAGATGAATTCCTAATGTATATTCAAATAAGACGGCAAAGGAAATACAAAATTATAGCCACAAATAGTTACTTCTAAAAACCATAAGGAAATAATCCCTTTATATGCTTTCAAGTAAGAGAAGAGAGAAGAATAAGAAGTAGCATTTGATACCCAAAAGATCTCAACACATGAATTTAAATAGGGCCAAATAATATAATTGTGGTATTAATCTATCAAAATCATGATCAAGAATAACCAATTCTCAAAATAACTGAAATCTGACCTCGATTTCTCACTATCTCAAGAAATGAGAGGGGTAAGAAGAAGTCACGAGATGAAAGCTACCGGCAAAACCCCTCCAAAATTTCATGAAAACAAAATGTCCTCTCTCTTTATCTCCTCCTTAGGGTTTTTTTTAGCAATTGAGAGGGCCAGGGCTCACCGGCGGTAAAGAAAAAGGAGATGACAAGAAACAACTTAAAGGGCAAAGACAACGTTCAAATTCAAGAACGGGAAGGTAACCAGACTCATTTAGGTGGGAAAGTCTGTTACAACGGGCTACCAGCGAAGCTATCGGTGAGGCTACCGGTGATGAGGGTTCAGAAAAGGAAGGGATGACTGACAAACCAGCAAGAAGACTCCACTGTCCAGCTAAGGAAAAGAATAGAAGCGCGAGGGAGAAGTAAAAATTAGGTTTTAAAAGATTATATTTTATAAAAAGAAACTTTATAAAAAATATATTTTTTTTAAATAAAAATTTAATAAATTATTAAATTTGGTGTGATCTACTAGAGTTCGGAGCCTCGACAAAATGGTGTCCTCCCTAGCTAAAATTGACGTTCCGGACGCAATAGAACAGTCCGTTTCATCATCCGGAGTCATCTGGACAAATTCATCATCGATCGCATCAAATTAACTTTAATTCGTGTGTCACTCGACAAATGAAATTATTTTGACCCTATCGGAGCCATTTAACCAGTAAGATGAAAATATTGACCAGTCCTCGCATAAGCAACAACCAAAGTCAAATACGACGCTCACAGTGGCAAGTCAAACATCACACGCGCCACAGTGTCCACCTAGATCTTCCAAATTTCTATAGGAGCTCAATTCGAGCTTCAGTATGCCGGCTTTTCGACCGACTCAATTGAATATTGAGGATCTGAAATCGTCCATATGAGACCGCAAAGAGGAAAGAAATTACTTGAATTTCAAAGGGATGTGGGTCCTAGTCTAGTCCTCTAAGAGAGTCAAGATAGGGAAATCTTAAGGCTAGACCCTAGGGTATCTAGAGAAGGGAAAAGAAGGCCTCAAAAAATGAGGTCAACAAAGTTCTGCTAGTTATTTTGGAGGGTGATGGCTACTTCCATTGAAATCTCCACTAATTCTCAATGGAGTCACGAGGTGCTCTTCTAATATATATATATATATATATATATATATATATATATATATATATATATATATATATATATATATATATATATATATATATATAT
>JXCR01140119.1:164307-212545 GCA_002079205.1 Phalaenopsis hybrid cultivar | reverse complement strand
TATATATATAACAGGATGCTGGCGGCTAGAGAAGGGGTTTTGTTAAGGTTTCTGGCAGGATTAAGGTTGGTGGCTGCTGGTTCAAGTTTGTCATTTAAGAAGTGCTTGAGTTAGCCATGCTCACTAGTTCTTTTCCGTTTACTGCCGCTTTGAGTTTTCCTGTGGTGGCACTGTTACATTGGTTTTCATCCTTTATTTGTTTACTGGAATCTGGGGGGTGGTTTCTACCCACTCTTCTTTGTCTTTGGTATTTTATCTCAGTCTAATTTCCTTTGGTGAAGAAGTCTTCTTTGGCTATTTCTATTTACTGCTCCTTTACATTTCTGAGGTGGCTCTGCCTGGCCTCTTATTGACAGTTCTTTACTTTTCAGCTAAGTTTAGAAGTTCTGCTAGTTATTTTTTAAGGTGATGGCTACTTCCATTGACATCTCCACTAATTCTCAATGTACAAAAGCAACTTATGCTATTGTGCTTGGAAAATCAAATGAAATTTTACAGGATTATGATCGATTGGTATACCCACAAAAATTCCATGACACTGCTACTAGGAAAGGATGTAGTCGTTATATTCACCCTCTTGGGTCTCAAGAAGGTGAAACAACTATGTTCTTCACTAACAAGGAAATTAACTCATTAAAGGAAAAAGTTAAATTCACTTTTGTGGGCAAATTTCAGCTAGGGCACACTAAAATGGAGTTAGTCGGGAGCTTTTTTGAATCTCTGAAGTTCATAGGCAATTGAAAAATTGGGTTATTAGATGGGAGGCACCTCCTAATTCAGTTGGCGGCTGAGGAATATTATGCAAGATTGTTTGCTAAACAATCTGTTATCATTGCTGGAATAAATATGAAAATTATACAATGGACTCCAGGATTTGATCCTAGTAAAGAACCTCTTGTGGTCCCCCTTTGGCTCAAGCTACCTGGCCTGCCACTCCCTTACTTCAAGCTAAATGCTCTATTTAATATTAGTAGATCATTAGGTACACCTTTCAGAGTGGATGCCCCCACATAAAATAACGCCAAACCTGGCCTTGCTAGAATACAAGTTGAAAGAGACATTACTCTCTCTGAACTAAAGAGAATTTGGATTGGATATGATTCTAAAGGCTTTTGGCAAGAAATAATAGCTGAGCAAAAACCTTACTATTGCAAACATTGCAAAATGTTTGCTCCTACATTAGATAAATGCTACAGATTACATCCCCCGAGTAGGAAAAATGCAGGAAAAAACCAAAAGGCTGCTAAAATAATTACAAATTATGATACAAGGAGTATTGCTGAAGAAACTATGTTAGAAAACTGACAAGAAACAACTCAAAGGATGGAAGCACCACCCTCAAGACCCAATGACAGCTCCTCAAATGCTGATCCTCTTGGAGAGCTATTAGAACCTAACGGCCATGATAAAATCATACCACACAGATTAATCAGAGAGGAAGATATTGAAGTTACAATAGTCACACCTACTTCTCCTTTGCAAGCTGAGAAGGGAAAGGAAATCATTACAGATCACCAAGATAAAGCTCCAAAAGACCCCATAATTACTCAAATGAAACACACAATTGAAGAATATTGGCAAGTTAAAATAACAAGGAGAAGGAAAAAGCCTGTGACAGAAGTGTAGAAATTGCAACTAGGGGCACACTCAATGATGGCTGGAAGAGAAAGAAATAATTCTCCTAATTATAGAGGAAGAACTAGATCAAGATCTCAGCCTTCCCCTCACCCCCCTTCTAATGATTAATATACTTTGCTAGAATATAAGGGTGATGGCTAACCCTCTTTCTCTAAAAAGAGTCCTTTATTTTAATTTTAAATAAAAGTTATGGTGCATTGTTATTCTTGAACCTATGGTTCACAAGAACCCCAAAATTTGATTAAAAAATTTTGTTGGCTTTACACATTTTTGTAATAATAACAATAAAATTTGGATTTTTTGCAGAAAGGAAATCAATTGAAACATAATAATTGATCATTCAAAATTTGTGCATCTTTCATTCAATATGAATGGCCATAAGGATGAAGCTACTTTCATATTNTTGCTCGCTAGCCTTTTCCAGAATTAGGGCAAATCAAATTTGTTTATTTTCTCAATCAATTGCCCAAATCTGTATTCATAGCTGTGAAAAGAAGTTCCAATATATTGCCTTCAAATTGTCATATCATGAATATCATCTGGTATCAAATACAATGTTGTTTGATTTCATGTAATTAAACATCTTATGGAATCATTACTGTGTAGTTCATATATCAAAATATTTCCTCATTCACTAATACTGAAAACGTATGATTGAGTCCAATCTCGTGTATCATCTAGCTGTATTTTATTATCGACAGTTGTGTTGAAATAGTAGGCTGTATAAAGACTAGCGCCTCACCTTCTAACATATCATCAGAAAAATAGAAATGATTTCTCTAGATATATACTGAGGTATGCTGTCTTTAAACAACTTACAACTCAAAAGGCCGCAAGTTCTCGATCTCAGGATCAGGTCTGAACCGGAATGATACCTTATCCTCATTCATCGGTCTGAGGGTTATTGAAACCCTCGGATATGGCACTCCTAGAATGCAGTGTTTGGCCACATCAACGCCATTTCCCTTCAATATCAACACAGAGCCCACAGGCAAAGGAATCTCTATGGAACCCTGTAATTCTCCATCACCAACGATCTGAATTTCTGTTCCAAACATGATATTGCATTTATTTATGAATGATACCGTGCAAAATTTCCTTGCAAAATCATGATGATCGATGTGCGGAGGGATACAGTCACCAGCTTCGTAGATATTAACTATACAGCTGTTTGGGATACAATCTGCTGGAAGTATACGCCAAATCACCAATCGTTTAATTATCCTCTTGATAAATGATGGTAACGGGTCAACCTCATCGTAACTTATCCCAGGAGGATTTCCTTCTTTATCTTGAGCAAAATTGTAGCAGCACCTGTATGGAATCGTGGCCTGTTTATAGGCTTAGAAGGTGGAGCCCTCCGAAGCCGATCGATGGGTTGTTGCATTGACGGTGGAGATCGGTTCGACAATTAGTGAGCCACAAATTACTGCCTGAAAAAAATAAATAGAAGGTAAATTTTCGAAGTATGTAAAATTTTCATTCTAGTTTGTTTTCAATTTGTTTAGAATTTGCCTAATTGATGTAAATTCTCAATACACTATTTATGTGAATTAGAACTCATCATTATTGTCACTTGTTTTCATTGACGCCACTGGCCACCACCCATCATCGCTAATCTTTTTTATCGTTGATAATTGATATTGTTGGCTACCTCTTGCCACTATGCTACTATTGCTATTGCTGTAACAGTCGATCGACCATCACCAAACATTATCCTTTGCCATTGCAAGCCCATCAACTGCTCACCCGCTTTTGTGAGCAGCTGTTACTCATCACTAAGTACAACTTACCATGGATACAATTATTTGGAATACTTCATAAGCAATCAAACATAATAAAATAAAATCATCTATTTTCTGATAAATATGAACAAAATATTATATGCAAATGATTCCATTTAAAGTATTATTTAGAAAACTTCAGAGTTCCAATTAGTTGCAAATAAATAACACCTTTACTAGTGCCAAAGCAAAATAAATTGCTTACATCATCCATAAATATTTTCTTCATGCGAATTAAGTGTTTCTCCCTTCAATATAATCCTACTTCAACTAATCAGCCCTAGCGTTTCAGATTTCAACTTGTTGTCAACAAACGACGGGAATCGCAAAGGATCAGTGATGTGGGGGAGCGCAGACGGGGGACCGCCGGAGGTTACTCTCGAGACTACCATGGGTTCATTCACCGTTGAGGTAAAGTTCTCTCTTTCTTTTCATCTAATCTCGCTCTCTACCATTCTTGTCTTTTGCTTCTCTGGGGTTTCTCTCGCTGACGAATTGTGGGTTTTGGTTCTGTAACAGATGTACTACAAGCACACACCAAAGACATGCCGGAACTTCGTGGAGCTTTCGAGAAGGGGTTACTACGATGGTGTCAAATTCCATAGAATCATCAAGGTGCTCTTCTCTCTTCAGTTTGGATCCACATTATTTTGATGTTCTTATCTTTATTCGGTTTTCTTTCATATGTTGTGGAATAGGATTTTATGGTACAAGGGGGAGACCCGACCAGCACCGGGAGAGGAGGAGAATCCATATACGGGTTGGTTTCTGGTTACCAAATGTCCATAATGATGGAGCTTGCTTCAAAGTTTAAACTTTTAATAAGTGTTCATTTTGGAGAAACACGGAATTATCCACTTGAGATGAAAGCTACTGGTTAATTCGTCATGAATCATCTAATAATCTTTTTAAATCAGTAATATTAGTTGTAAAAAAAAAAGAATACTAGCAAAGTATTGATAGTCAGCATCGATTATGACTTGTCTCTTTGATTCCGAACAGTTCTAAGTTTGAAGATGAGATAAGATCTGAGCTCAAGCACACCGGCGCTGGTATAATTTCCATGGCAAATGCGGGTCCAAATACAAATGGAAGCCAATTCTTCATCACACTAGCACCATGCCAATCTTTGGATGGTAAGTACTGTTGAATATAATCCTATTTGTAGGTATTTTATGTTGAACATAGAGCATTTGTTTTGTTATGGAGGTATTGACGTGAAATATTGACTGTCAGGATACACTTATTAGCGTAATACTGCAACCTGACTCATTTGTTGTCATCTTTCACCTTTTTCCTGGTTAAAATTAGAACTCCAATGGCCTCTGCCATTATTATTATTATTATTTATTTTCTGGCATGCTTTTGAAATGCTACATCATTTTAAGATTTTCATGGTTTCCTAGTAGTAGAGGTTAGTTTCTTTGAGCTAGACTGTTGTTTAAAATTACATAATACGAGGCATATTTTAAGGCATACTTTATGGTTTACTAAGTGAAACGTTTGCCACACATAATATGAGGTGCACCTTGCCTCAGTTATTATGAGGCATGGCGTGCACAATCTAGACTAGATTTGTCTTAACTAATATTCCAAATCAAATACGGAAACCCTTTTATTAAGTAATCCTAATGCACCATGCGTCCCATTCATAGTATAACCAAACTCAATCCGAGTGCCTCTCTCATTCATCTCCTTCTTTAGTCTACACGCATGCTACCACCACTGCCTTCTCCTTGTTCATTTCTCTTCCACAGCATCTATTCTCTTAGTGACAATTCCTAGAGCCTAATTTTTTTCTTTCGTTAATTTAATGTTTTGTTTATCTTAATTGTACCATGTTTTAAATTTTTTTCAATAATAATTTCTTTTTTATTAGAAATTTCTAGGATTTTATAAGAAATGATTAAGGGTAAGGATAAAACCACAATGGATAAAAAAAGACCTAGCATGGAGGCAAATTGCAAGTTGTTATTAAATTAAATAAAAGGATACATGTGTATGTAAAGGGTAATTATCATGATAAGGTTATTAAAGGGGTGTTATAAGAATGAAAGAACATATTTCTAGCTCTTTGCACCTTGTGCCAAGGTGTTTAAGGCCGTGAAAAAGGAGATCCATGCATATATGAATAATGCGGCAATATCATAGTTTTTAACACAATGACTGTATTATAAATAATAGATATTGGTTCTTATTATAGAAATGGATTTAGTGACAAATATTCTTTAACTATTTTGCCAGAAATGTCTTATAGAGGTGCAAGGGAATCATTGATGAATGTATGATAAAGGTGGAGGATGATAGATAATTGTGTGAGGGTAGTCAATAGGAAGTCTCTTAAAAATGCAAGAGAGTTGCACTAATATCTCTTTATTTATATTTGAAGATTTTTATGAAATGCTATTCAATTTAATGCGACAAACTCTTCTTTTTTTTCAATATGGTATGTTGCAGAAGTTCCTATGGTCGAGACTTGAAACCTCCATTTATGTATGACTTGTGGGCTTGGGTTTGGATGAGATGAATAACACCGAATAAGTCATTGAGAAGATTAGAAAAACTTGGAATAAGACTAGATTGATGATTATATCTAGTGCTTGTTTTGATATGAGGAATGGAAGCTTAATCAATATTTTGATTAAGATTGTCTACAACACTATTTTCTTAAAATATATTGAAGAATCAAATAAGTTTAACAATGTATAGTATTTTTTGAAATTTTTGATTGAGTTATAAAGGAGATTGAAGAGAATGTAGTAGCATACGTTTTTATAGATAATGCTAGTGATTATATGATAGTTTAAAAAAAATTGATGGAGAAGAGGAAACGTATGTATTGGACGCCATGTTTGACATATTGTATGGATTTGATTTTATAGACATTGATAATTACTTCAACACGAACTCGTTGAGCGAAACAATGAAGGTAGCAAATTTTATCTATATTTATTCATAATTTTGGCTTTGATGAGAACATTTTTTAGAAGAGGATTCTTACAACATATAACAGCTTGATTTGCTACATCCTATTTGTCTTTAAAAAACATGCTCAAGCTATGTTTCTTTCCACACAATTGTTTAATTGTCTTTGAGCATAGAAAGCTGCATGAAAATGAGTTAGAGAGACTTTATTAAATAAAAGCTTTTTATTAAGTGTTAATCATTCAATAGTAACAACAAAGCCATCAGTTTAAGTTGTAAGGATGTTGAATTCAGAGAAAAATTCAGCTATAGGTTTCTCTTATAATGCAATAGATAGTCCAAGGTGTTGGTAACTTTAAACTTAGGAGGAGATGAGTTCAGCTTCAACGAGATTTGGAAAATTTTTGGTGAAAAGTGCGAGTTTCAGCTCCATTATTATTTGCATGTCACAGGATATTACTTTCATAATTTCATTATGCTAAAAATAAGGTGACTAAACTTGATAAATATGTTTATGTCATTGCATGAATAGGTTGATAACTCACTAAATTGAGAGGGCAAATTTTGATATGCAACTTATATTATTTAGAAATAAAGAAGTACAATTACAAGCCAAAGATATAGTTGCAAAATACTCTCGTTAATTTTATTATTTATTGGTAGAAATAAGGAATGACTTTCCTGATTTTATTTATTTATTTTCTTACAACTTTAGTTGAATGATGAATTTAGTTTGGCGATGAAACACCATAGCAGAACTTATTTGCCATTAAAATATTTGTACTTAAATGCTCATCATTTAATTTGGAGTACATATAATCGTTTGAATACCTTACGGATCAACTTTTTGATTTATGTCTTATACAACAAGAGATTAAATGATAGAAATTTGAAGAGAAAATATTGATGGATAATGAATATCTTCTTATAATGTCCTTCAATCAAATGATGAACGATTTGTGGATGATTATAATTAACATCATCTGTTTTGCGATAAGATCTTAATATTGATTGTTGGACAAAACTAAGACTAATAAGTCTAACACAAGCCGATAACAAATAACCATAAATCATATTCATAAATATTTTTATAATTGAAGTTGTAATCATTGAAATAATCATTGTTTTAAAATTTAATTAATATTTTGATTTATTATTGTTAATTAGAGAATTGAAAGATGATTGAGATTGGAGATGAAGAAGAATGGGAGATTATGGACATAATTAAGGATGTTGTAGGTTAGAAATCAACTCATTATGTATGATGACTCTAATTGCTAGATTCAAATCTATTTGTGGGCAAAACTTAAACTCTACTAATAGGTTTTGTGAGGGTAAAATGATAGAGAAAATTTTGCTAGAGAAGCTATTGAGTATTTTATTCACCATGGCAGAGAGTACCATAGATGTCCCCTTTGATTGTGGTTAAAACTATAAATAGGTGCCATTAGTCAAACTTCTTACTTAAAGAATATTTTGATGTAATTTGTAGTGGCATTATGATTTTATTAATATTTAATAATGTGAAATGGTGTTATAATTTTTTTTGAAAAACCTTTGGGATATATTTTTAGATAATTTGGGGCCATTTGATGTTTTGAAAAAGGAATATAGAATAAAAGGAATACAGAATAAGGGGAATACATTATATTTGAAATGTTTGAGTTATTTGGTTGGGTGTGAAAAATACTTTTGATTATTTTTTTTTGTGTTTAGTTTGATGTAAATGAATTTAATGTAAATCTGGACAACGGAGGCAACAAACGTGGGTGGTAGGGGTGGTGCTGGGGACAAGCAAGGGTGGCAATGACTGGTGTTGGGTCGTGGCGGCTACCGGCTATAGGCGATGACAATGGA
Source organism: Phalaenopsis hybrid cultivar (assembly GCA_002079205.1). Lineage (NCBI taxonomy): Eukaryota > Viridiplantae > Streptophyta > Magnoliopsida > Asparagales > Orchidaceae > Phalaenopsis > Phalaenopsis hybrid cultivar. Next base: position 204,341 of record JXCR01140119.1, on the reverse strand, counting down.
TGTGGCTTGCAGTGTATTCAGAGAGACCAAATCAGCAGATTTGGTTGCACCTTTGATAAACTGTAGGATGAGTTCGGAATTCCCTTAAAATTATATTCTGCATTTCATATACTTTAATTCAAATACCAATGTTTTCAATATCCTGCAATGTAAATACATTACACATTATAAATCCAACCAAATGACCACTTAGTTTTGTTGCTTTTGTTTACCTTTTTTGGGACTGATGTATTAGTTCTGCTGGATGTTGACTCCTGACATCAGGTTTGGTTTATGAAAATGTCTAACTAGATTTACTCCAGTGTAATTTAAAGTTGATATAGAATCTATGATTACGAGTGATATTATATTTTTGGTAACACAATTTCTCGTGTAGGTAAGCACACAATTTTCGGAAGAGTTTGCCATGGAATGGAAATTATTAAGCGTCTTGGAAGTGTGCAAACCGATAATAATGACAGGTGATTTATTGCTTTTAGCATGATTTTATTTCTGTATCTTTTTTTTGCCAAACTGTAGTGGTAAATGCCAGGTGACATAAATGGTAATAATATATTGCGATCATCTTCTCATCATCCGCATTATTGTAACTACTCAGATTTAGTCTTATAAATCCTTCTTAGCCAAATACTTGCAGGCTTTTATATATACTTTTTTCTTTTATGTAACACTAGTGTGAGGTAGAACCACCCATAATTCTTCATAAAAAGTTCAATGTATTTTTAGATCCCAACTCAACTGAGTTTTTCTCATTACTTGTGAACTCAAAATAGCAATCAGAAGGAAAGTATCAATGAGTTGCATAATAAATGGAGTAGCCCCATGTACCGGGACAATTTTATGAATATACTGATATAAATATATATTTTGGTCTTTCTATTATTAGAAATGAGTTCTTAATCCTATCTTGTATTAATTGGATAAACGATGTCTTTTGAGGTTGTTTCTTTAGTTTTTCAGCTTGTTGTTCACTTAGCTCAATCCAACTGATCATTACTAATATATATCTAGTTCCTCTATTCTGAAGGATCTCGTCCAATATAGAAATTTTCTGATGAAGAAACTAACTGAATTACATGTTTAGGAGTTGTATAATAAAGAACGAGGTATTGATCTGGATTTATCCTACAGATAAAATTTCTGATAAATTAATTGAATTAAATGTTTCGGTCTTGTATTATAACGAATGTTATCTTAATCTGGATCCAAATTGATTGGAAAATCATGTCATTGAGTTTGTTTTTTTATTGATTTCCTTAGTTTGCTTGTTCTTGGCTAGATCCAGCTTATCAATGCTCTCTAGCCTATATCCAACCACACCCTTCTGAACTAGGATCTCGTCAAACAGAACTAGCATGGGCTGTATATATATAGTATTGGGTTCTTTTATTCCTTTTTTTTTCCAGAAAATGAGGTAGAGCTTTTTAATGGAGGAAGTGGTGTGGGGAACATTATTGTGGCTGATCTAATCTTATTTATCATCTAAATCAACGGGCTTTGTATTGGAAGTATCTGGATCATTACTATGGATTTTCGTTAATACTTTTGTAAGCCTGATATATTTTTTGTTATTTTCCTTTTCCATGTACTTGCAGGCTACAATTTTGATTTTGACTAGCAAATTAAATGGAACATTCACTTCTTCCATGGCTTTGCAATTGATCTTGATGACTTCATCAAACTCTAGAAGGTTTTAAACTATTCTAAAATGAATGGCCTTGTAGGGCTATTTTTTCCGTACATATGAAAGGTTCCATGTATTCTTAAAATTACATCCGTAAAAGTAACAAAATTTGAATTTACACTTGGGGTCCGTTTGGGGCCGCTTTTTTCGAGCGGTGCGGGCCCAAAACGCAAACATTCCCTGTTTGTTTCCTGACTTCGCGGCCACACGACGCGAAAGCGGGCGAAAAGCGGGCCGAGGGATCAATCCCGCGGCCCCTAACTTTCGCCTCGCTAATAATCCAAATTGCCCCCGCTTCGTTTCTGCCCTTGTGTTCATTGCCGAGCCATCTTGCCATTGCCTTGCCTGGTGATCCCAACCGCTCGGCCCTTGCTCCTTCCCCGACCAACAACGAACCAGGAAGCAAGAGGTACGTAATCACAAACCCATCTTCTTCCCTTGTTTTCAATCTCTCCACTTCAGGAAGAAAAAGGTTTCACCATGCTTAATTCCCTTCAGGTACGTAATCGCAATTCAGGAAACAGGTGGTTTCACCATGCTTAATTCCCTCCGCCTTTCTTCTTTCTCACCTCTCCACTTCTCTCCTCTCTCCGCACCATTGCTACTACCCAAAATCATTCTGTTTTCCTTCCCAAATCTCTCGCATTGCTTTATCTGAACCTATTTTTTACCTTCTTCTTAAGTTCCAATCATTAATTTCTGTCATGAGGAGATACAGGAATTGCCAGCCTTCATATCATGTAAAGTGTGGTCACTTAAATTGCCAAATATCGTGTAAGAAGTGAAGGCCCGCAGAACTGCCTAATGGAATTGTATACAGTAAAGCATGAAGATGAAAAAGAGATAAGGCTGCTAGCTGTGTTGTTTGATATTCATTTACCTGGCCAATGCGGTAAAAGAGATGATTACAAATATATGGGATAGGAGGAAGACTCTAGACAGGCAGTGATGTTAAGATTTCAGTAACAATTTTACTTCTTTCTGTAGGAAGATGAAATTACTATACATGTGTGTAGCAATTAGGGAGAGGCGATGCATTGTTTATGTTGGTGGCCTTGAAGATCTTGGCCTCTGCAATAGGATGAACGTTAAGGAAATGGTTGATAGAAATTTTAGTTACAGGCTTCAACAATTGGGTTTGGAATTGAAATTTTAGTTTATAAGGCTTCAACATTTGGTTTTGGAATTGAAATTTTAGTCTATAAGGCTGAATCATACATTTTGTTTAGTTTGTTAAAAAAAAAAAGAGCTATTGTGTGTGGACATGCTAACATGAAATAATGGATGTGATGCGAATCTTGAATTACAAAACACATTGAGACTTTAAGATGAGAAAGTGGTCCTATTGCTGTACAATATAATTAATTTGTCCCACAAAATTAGTTGAGCATCGAAGTGAAATTCTGCTTCTGAAATATCTAAACTATCGCTATCACAGTTTTGTTTTAAACAGTTTTACCAAACAGGGTCAGCATCGTCATTTTTCCATAAACAGCTGTCCCAAAGCTATTTTCACACAGCTGCACCAAACAGACAGCCAACTTCCCTGCAACAGCTTCCCCATAGCAGCTTCTTAGAGCATCACAACTGCAACTGAAAAGCTGAGAAGCTACAGCTGCGCTAAACAGAGCCTTAATTGATGACATTAAAATTGAGGGTATTTTCTTAAATAGGATTTTAGAAATTTTATAAAATCTAATAAATGACATTTTTTAAAATTTGGGATATTTTGTGGAAAATTTATATTAATTGCTAAAATTTTTAAATTTAATATGTTTTGTTTTTAGATACTTAGTATCTAAGAATGAAATAATAAATATTAGGAATTTTACATATAAATTAAATCCCAATTAAGAAAATTAGGGATTGCTGGGAGGGGCCCAAAGTTATAATTACAGATGACAAATAATAATGAGATTTCTGACTCCTGATATTCAAACGAGGATGAAATCTGGGAACTATTAGGAGTAGACACAAATGGAAAGTAGAGAGCTATTGTTTGATATGGGGGGGGGGGCTATTGATAACTGCTATGTTGGGAGGGGCTTAATCTTTATTAATACTTAATATAGCATACGGGCTGAGTCACGACCCAATGATATAACATAACATGAGAATAGTTGAGACCTATATAATTATAAGTGATATTTCTTTGATTTTATTGGTGACTCTTATGAATATGCTTATGATTACAAATGAATGGATGAATTATATATTTTATAAAGCTGTCATGATTTTCTGCATTACATGCATTTTCTTTTACATATTTTATACTATTATAACTTGTTGTGACATGTGTTTTAGACATGTAAATGAGTTGCATATTAACCTGCACGTTTCTTTTTTATCTATAAAATTTTCCTTTAGCTTTGATATTTTTGCTGAGCTCATTATTAGTTCACTCCATGTTGACTTTTAGGAAGGAGAGCATTGGGACGTGTAGGTAAGTATGACTTAAGCAACCTTTACATTATAATTTTGGGAGCATGTACAAACTTTTGGGATATGTATTTTTATTTTTTTGGATTTAACAACTTTGTATTAATATGTTTTTGCATTGTTGTTGAAATCTCATTATGGACAGAGGTTTTGTCGGAATGTCTGTAGGTTGATTATGAGAGTTAATGTGGAGAACTTCAATCACTTTGGAGTGGTGTGTTCATAAATAAAATGATAGTCTATCTCAATATGTTTTTTTATTGTCTGAAAGATTGGATTGTTTGCGATGGCCATTGCTGAGATATTGTTTAGTTGTTGGTGCGCTTTTAATGGATTGAGGTCTTGAAGGAGATGATGAAGCTAAATTATGTCTGTTGTAGTTGGAGCTAACTATCATAGACAAAAAGTCCCACATCGACTAGGTTTAGGGCCGAAAAATAGTATTTAAGTCCTGAGCTGCCCATCACCCCTAAGAGCTCTTTTGGGAGGTGACAAGTGATATCAAAGCTGATTACTGCCTGCCAGGTGTGTGAACTCTCCATGGTCCAGTGGGACCCTCGGCGGAGCCGATCCATGACGAAGGCGTCACGTGATTGAGTGGAGGAGAATGTCACAGACAAAAAGTCCCACATTGACTAGGTGTAGAACCGAAAAATAATATTTAAGTCCTGAGCTGCCCACCACCTCTAAGAGCTTTTTTGGGAGGTGACATAACACTCTATATTTTGCTTCTGTCAATGATTTATCAACTGATGGTTGCTTTTTAACCGACCATGAAACAAGTGTGTTTCCAAGATAAGTTCACTGACCAGTTTTGGATTTTGTATCAATTGTTTTGATGGCTAGTCAAAATCGGAGAATGTGTTTAGAGTGAGTTCTCTGATAAGATGGAAGTCCATAGCGTCATCTTCTTGATATATCTAACAAAGCCTTTTTAAAATCTGGAAATGAGAGTTTAAAGCGTGGTGCATATGTTGGCATAGGATGTTAACAGTGTAGGCCATATTTGACCTTGTTTTTGTTAGATATTGCAAAAAGCCTGTGATTTGTCTATTAGTGGTGGAGAAGGGAAGTCTTTGATGGAATTTGTCAGGGAGAGGAGTTTGGTTTAAATGCGTGTGGCTAAGGGCTTAAAGTCAATCATGTTGGCTTTTTTTTGACATCAAGAGCATATTTTTCTTGGCATTAGAATATACTTGTTGTAGGTGTGACCTGGAGTCCAAGGAAGACATAAATTATGCCATGAATCCTCATTTGAAATTGGGTTTATAAATTTGTGAGCCGGGACTGGATGATACTGGTGTTGTTCTTGTGAGAAATAAGTTATCGACATAGATCAAAGATTAGAGTTGAACGCTGTTGTTTTTGTAGACTAGTAATGAAGTATCAATTGTGGTTGTTTGCGTCATGTGAATGTGAAAACTATTGCAAGGGGTTTGTTTGATTCAATAGATTGCCTTCTTGAGTTCATAGATATAGTGTGGTAGTTTTGGATCTTTGAAACATAGTGGTTGGCACATGTAAAAGATTTTGTGAAGCAGGCATGGTAAGGGTGCATTTAATAGGTGAGTTTTGATTGAGGGCAACAGTTAGGAGTGCACAAATTATGGGGATCTTTGCTACAAAACTAAATCTGTCAATGATTGTAAGTATGCATTTATTTTATTTGGATGGCGCGGCCCAAAAATAATGTTCATATGAAACAAATAAAGGGGTGCTCATGCATATTTCTAGAAATAGATTTTGAGGTGTTATTATAACCAGCCTATATGACTAAGGTGATGCAGCTTGATTGTATGACATAACACCCTGACAATTTATGGATTAGATGAAAGTGCTTTCGTGTTTTATCATTTGATGGATGTTTCAAATTTTTAGATGAATTATTCTCGTTTTGCCATCTTATATATTCAACAAAACTCATAAATGTATACATTCTTTGTAGATGTGAAATGAGAGAGATAAAATAACCTCTTATATGGAATATTGTTTTCTATTTTGTTGTTTATGTTTAGGTTTTTGATGTAAATTGCATTTATTTTCCATCATATTATCTTTGTAACACAACATACAATTGCCAATGCAATAATCTTTTTCTGCTTTCGACAGAAATGGATGACCAAGTAGGCCAAATGATGTGCTAAGATGGAGTGTTCTATCTTTTATATATAGGAGCAAATTGTAGGGGAGCTATGAAATAGAAGGCTCCATGAAAAGACTAGAGGCTTCTAAAATCTTCTAGAACATTCTACAAGCTTCAAAAGCTTTTCAGAAGCATTTAAATATCCCTAGATGCTTTTATGGCATCCATGGAATATTCCCTGGGATAATATTCCAAAGTAAAATTCAAATTCCAAGGAAAGGTAGGATCACCTCACTTTATAGGGGAAGTTCAATTTGGATGTTTAAAAGGTGCCTTATTCCCGACTTCATGAAGGATTTGACATTGAATTGCCTTTTGAATGTAGTACTTTGAAGCAGGAATTTGAAATTCTAGTTTTAATTTTCATATAATTTGAATTTTCCTTTTAAACTTTTCCCATTCTAGATATATTAATTTATTGTAATTAACATGAAGCTAGTGAAAGTTTTATTTATTATTCTAAACCTAGCAGTCACATCTTTTCTCTCTTTTCACTTTGTGGTTGATGGATACACCTCTTAAAACCCAAACCCTGGAGAGTTCACTTTTTTCTGTTATATTTTATCCAACAATAAAGCTTCCAACTTCGATTCTAGCTTGATTTGAAAGCAAAAATAAGATAGCAAGGATTATTATAAACCCCAGGATGGATTTCTGGGCTGAGCAAGCGAAGAAGGCAATGGTGAACTATTATGCAGGTTGTCATCATTATAGAAGCAAGTTTGCTAATGACTAATCTTTCATTAAGTTACATATTCACCTTGTGTTTGCTGGGCTTTTTCATCTCACTTAACCACCATCCTTTGATGATTTGGTTTTGGTTGAACCCTTAATCATCCTCAAGGAATATTGAATAAAAGCAATCTTGCATTCATTCGAGTAGCACAAAACCATTTACTTGTTTGACTCGGTTACTTTCTTGGATGGAAAGGTTTGTGCTTACTGTTGAATCAATGCTTCTCTAGTGTGTTGGAAGAATTGAACTAAGCGTAAGCGTAAAAACATAGGTACCCATCGCTTGGGCCCATTCACTATAGTTGTACATTGACTTAGCCGCATGAATCTTGATCAAAATCTATGGACAACTTAGTTGCTATGTAGCTCATCTACCCTTATGAGGGTATTGAAGAGTCATCTCATACAAAATTGCTCATGTATCATGAATTGAAGTTTAAATCTTAAATTGTCAACTCATAATTGAGGGTTTGTATAAGATCATTTTTATATTTCATTTTTTATTTGTATTTTTATTTTGTTTTGTTTATGTTTTGATTTGAAATAAAACATATTTGTCATGCTTAAAAATATCAAATTATTTTTAAAAACATTTTTTTCTGTGTTTTTAAAAACAACCTGATTTGTTTTAAGAAAAAAAAAAAACGTGAAAAATACAAGAAAATAAACATGTTTCTAAAATTAAAGGAAAAATAATGTAAAATATAAGGGAACGAAATTGGTCCCAAACAAGCCCTAAAGCATGTTTATAATTTCAATCTTTGTTATTGAAAATTGCAAAATTGGTCATTCTCTTCTTTGTTATAGATTTCTACTCACATTTCCGATTATGTTCTATCTTGTGCATAATATTAGAAGTGTGGAACTCTGAACTAATGCAAGCCAAAATGAACCATCACTAGCGATAGAAGGACAATAAATAAACAATTGATATACAACTTCATTCTTTGTTCAAAAGAAAAATGTCATCTCCTTTCATCTCCTTGCCATAACTCATTCGAATTTTTTTTAGTTGCTAGAATTCACTTGGATAAATCTATCTTTTGTATTTTTCTGTTCATGATCCACTTTTTAATTTATTTCATTTTTTATTCAAATTCTTGTCTCCTATCTACCTGTAGCTTCAAAAAAAGTGGATGTGCTAAGCGAATGATCGAGTTGCGGTTGTCTGCCGAGCTGCGATTTCGTGCCCTGTCTTCTACACATTCTGCGGTTGCTGTCTTCTGCGCAGCTTCGCCCCCGAACTCTTCGACTCGTCTTTTTTGCCCTCTGCCCTTTTTGCAGGGCTTCTCTTTGCTGTGATGGAGCTTTCTTTTTTTTCGGTTGAACCTAACAAAACCTCTTTTGCCCACGTGGTGGGTAATCCTCATGAGGAGATGACGGTTGTCTTCCCTTCAAGTTATAAGAAGCATCGTGATGGTACATGTGATTGTCCCTTTATTAAGAATGTAAGCAGAAAAAGTGGGAAGACAACACTCTTTTTCTCCACGTCAGAAATTTCAACGTTGACTGACAAATTCAAATTTGCTCTTATTGGAAAATTTCAGTGGGGACACCCACTTATGAAAATTATCAGGAAAATTTTTGCTGACCTCAAATTAACAGGAAAGTGGAACTCATGGATGGGAGACATGTTTTGATTCAGTTAACCGTGCCTGAGGAATACACTCGGATTTTCTCCAGAAAATATCTTAACATCGCTGGTAAACCTATGAAGTTACACAAGTGGTCTCTTGATTTCGACCCAAATCATGAAACTCCCACTGTACCGTTATGATTTAGTTTACCTGGTCTCAAGCTGCATTTTTTTCACCATCAGGTTCTCTACTCTATTGGGGCCATCCTTGAGGATCCTTTGAAGCTAGGTCTGCATACTTTCAACCTAACTAGGCCCTCGATGACCAGAATACTTGTGGAAAGAGATATTACTTTACCTGATGTTACTGAAGTCTGGCTGGGCACAACCCATAATGGTTAGTGACAACAAATTGTCATGGAGCACAGACCCCCATATTATACCCACTGTAAGATGTTTGGCCATGTCATTGATAAATGCCACAAGTTTCATCCAAATTTGAAATATGAGGTTCAAGTGAATAAAGATGGGATTAGACATTTTAGTTCCACCTAGGAAGGATACTACCAAACAGGAGGTGTCTGTTGCTCCTGAGGACCCCCCCATGACACTGTTGTTATTGTTATTGCGAGTGATGTGATGCTGACACTTTCAAACCCCATAGAAAACTATACTGATGGACTATTACCTACAAATGATAGTGTTCAGACTGATTATCAGGAAAGCCTCGTAGCTTCACTTCTTCAGGAAGTATCTGACGTAGAGGAAATTCATACTTCACATATACTAGAATCTATTATGGCTACTACGATTGGTATTCCTTCAGCTTCAGCTCTACCACCCCATTAGACCGATTCTTAGGATGAGGAATGACAGGTCTATTCCAGGAGGAAGAAGCAGAATGGAGGCTGACTCCAGCTCGGGAACAAATTGGATGATACATTGGTTACTATTGGCAATGACGATCATCTTACCAGCTTATTAGCTTTGCTCCTTCTCTAGAACTAGAGGCAGAGGCAAGACAAAATTTGGTCGCTCTCTAGCCACTTGATACTATGTATTTCGGCACTGTTAGGCTTTTTATTTAGATATCTAATGTATTTTTTTTGTTATTACTAGTTTGGGAACTATTTGTGATTTTTGTCTGGGCAGATTGCCATGCTTGGGCCCTCCCACACATTGTATCNTATTGTTTAATATGGGGTTTTACACTTTTCCAATTTTTGATAATTTGATAAAACATTAAGCAAAAAAATATTGTGATTTTACTAACTAAGGTCAAGAATTCAAGATAAGATTTAGGTTCATGATGACCTCATCACATGATCAAGGGTCAGGAGGGCTTCAACAATAATTTTTAATTAAACATGCTCTAATTTTAAAATATTTAAATTTGTGTTTATGATAAAAGTTGAAATTTTAAAATTTTAATGGGACTCTTTTTATCATTAATTTTCATATTTTGATTTGTTTTAATCCTAGGCTAGATGACTGGCATTACCTTCATTATAGGTTTCCAATTGGAGTGGTTCCATTTTACTTTCTATTATCTTTTTCAATCCAAGGTTGTATAATTTTAATGTTTCTTCATTTTAAAGTTTCTTAAATTTAAATCATTAGAACTTGATTTAATTTTTGTAAGTATTTGCTTGAATAAATAAATAAGTGCTTTTTGTAATTTGACAAAAAACATTAGTGGAATTATAACTTTAAGACCTTAGTGGCCGACCCCTCCTCTTTGGATTCTTCTTAATGGATGCGGACTACCAAATTAGGGAAACTCTTGAGCTATTTGGGTCCTCCTTTCACCTCCCTGCAAATCTCTTGTTGACTTATCACTAAATTCTTCAGATTTGATTTTTTTATATATCTCTCAAACATTCTCAAGCTTTATAACCCTTATATACTCCATCCAGATCTTCCGCAATCCACTATTTAAATATTAGTCAAAATCAGTCAAACTTTGCACTTTGATTTAGTCTTGATCAAACTACCATTATGCCACTAAAAAAAATTCAGAACACATCTCCTTATATTCCCCTAAGACTTTCAGGTAGATCTATGCCCTAAAATCCATTTCTACGCCATAATCCTAATTTGAAATCCAAAGGAGTTGCTTTAGGGTTTAGCTTGCCACCATGGCTTAGCTGATCTCTCCCTTGGCCCTCCATAGCAAGTAACATCCTCCAATTATCTCAAGGATTATTCCTACATTGTGTACACTTTCCTACAAAAAATGCAATCTCTGTATCAATCCTTACTAGGCCAAGTCAATTTTTGTATCAAAGCCAAAGTTTTGAACTTGGCAATTTCAAAATAAGGAGCAAGGAGTAATCAAGATCGTTTGTACTTATGATTGGTAGATTTATCATCCATCAAGGGGTAATCTTTGAATGTGAATTTGGTTAGTTTTTCTTTAATTAAATTAAGACAAAAATTAAATGTTATGGTATGTTTGTGTAAAGCTAATGATGCTAGTTAATTAACTCCAATTAGTTGCCTCCCCTACAAAGCCTGGTCCATTACTTTTGTGTGAACAAATCTTTAAATCTATATTGAGTAATTTCCTTTGTAAGGCAGCACTTCATGCACAAATTAGCATTCCACATAGAGTGTTAGCCCTCATTTAAGAGCTAATTTCATATTGTTTTGGATTAACTTATGATTTATTTTAAGCACACTCTCAAAATGTTTTATGCTATATGCTTGCTTGAAAATTACTACAAAAAAAAACTTAAAAACTTTAAAGTCATGCATGACACATTTCCTTGCATTAAGAAAGCTTTCTATAAATTATTTTTTTCTGAAGTTGAATTATTTGAAATGGTTGGTCCAATACGCTTGATAGGAGGGTGCTTCAGTGTTAAGGAATAACCTACTAAGTGTTTGATGAAGTTCATTTATTATGGAGGGCCAAGGTAGTTTCCTACCAAGCCTTAGTGGCTGACTAAATCTTTATGCTACTCCTTCGAGTTTCATGTTATGGTTTTGGTGTGATGGAGGATTTAGTAAGGGTGTAAAATCGGGTTCGTTGTTTGGGTTAGGGTTTGAACCAATATTGACTCGAAATCGACCTGAATATTAAATGGATAGATCCACATAGCCCTTTAAGCATAAGCATAACAATTATTCAGGTCAATTTTGGGGTAAATTTGAGTCAAATTTGGATTGATGAGTAAAATTGAGGTCATTTTAAGGTTGATAGGTCAGGTTCGGGTTGGCTGGTCAATCTAAACCCGATATAAAAAATTAAATGTGTTGGGATTCTTATCCTGAATCCATTCCAAGATATAATTAGGTCAACCTGAACTATGATTTTTTTTAGTCATCTTCAAATCGAGTTGGTTTGTCATATCAATTTTTGGCACTCCAAGGATTTGGGGAATAAGCTTATGATTGCAAGTGGGATGTTAGGGAAAGTGTTTTGAAAATTTTGATGGATTCTTAAAGCTTTAGGGGTGTTCTAGGCAACCTACACTAAACCATGTCGAAGTGCTTAATTTATGTTAATTTTGACTAGTCTTATAATATTGAATTGGGGGACAACATAATAGTGTGTAGGAGCTAGATAGCCTTGGAAGTATTAGATGAATGTATGAAGGTTCTAGCAAGAGTTTTTGATAGAAATACAATACGCTTAAGGGTGGTGGAAGGGTATGGACAATACTTGATTAAGGATTGTCGCAATTTGGCCATTGACTTTAAAAGGAGGCTTAGGCAATTTTTTGCTGCTATTGTTTTTATTTTTTGGTTTGTGGGTGCATCATCTGAACATCTTTTTAAACTATTACATTGGGTTCCATAATTTGAAATTCAAAGAAACTACTAAAGGAGAAAAAATTAAAATTTAAGGAAATATGGAGGTGTAGTGGAATCATTTTAATTTGAGTCCGGGAATCTTTTATCAAAATGCCAAAAACTTTACTTCATTCATCCAAACAAATATTTTATCTATTACATTGGGTTCCAATAGTTGAAATTCAAAGAAACAACGGAAGGAGGAAAAATGAAAATTTAAGAAAGCAAATATGATTCGCTTGATGGAGTTGTTACCTCCTTTCTAGTGTAGGATTAAAACAAATTAAAGAACGGAAAACTAAAAATAAATGGCCTCCCACATTAAGATAATGATTGATAGTTTAACAATTAAAATTTTTAACTTTTAAATGAATACAATTTTCAATATTTTAACATAAGGACTTATTTAATCATGCATAGTTTATGAAACTCTCTTGGCCATTAATATTAATATTGTGATGGCGCCATTATGTCTCATTTTCTCTTTTTTAAATTCTTTAGCTTGCTCTGATAGTGGGTGTGATAACAATTTACTACTTGTTGTTTTGCTTCGACTACTTTGGGCCCATTTGAACTTCTGCATTTTAGAGTTGAAGTTCTAGTATTCTCTTGCAAGTTGTGGTGTTTGCTTTTCTAAGTTTTCTTTTATGACGCATATGTTTTCAATAGGTGGTTTATTCTTCCATCCCATCAAGTACCTTTGATCCTTAGTTTTTGTCTATAATGGTAAAATGGTGAGGGTACCTGCAATTGATTAGAAAGATCTGCCAAAGGATTACCTGAATAATTTGATGTTTTCTATTTTTTTAAAAACTTTTATATGAGAAATTAAAACAACAATCATCTGCAGAGTGATTGAAAACAATAGTAATGCTAAAAGAAAAAGAAATATTATAGCAAATAAATCTTGGTTCACTATTGTGCATCTCGTAGGCTGAAAGATATACTTTGAACCTGCATCAAGAGATAATTTTATTGGATTGGAGATATATTGTGAAATGAAATTTCTCGAACTAATATCTTTAATTGATCCTGCAATCACACACAATAAGATTGTATTGAGGTTAGTTATCATATCACAGATCTTGCAACAGTTAAAAAAGATTTTAGTTAATTGGTATGCCATAAATAGCACTTGTTAAGCACTACGAATAACAAGTTGCTATTTGTTTAGTACAAAAAATTGCAATTATGTTTTTCATATAATCATGACTTTATTCATATGCCAAATGCTAAAATTATTGTGAACAATAATGTTTTATTTAGGATGCAAGCTGTTGTCATTTCATAGATATATGATTTTGTTGTCCAAATATTAAGACATATAGTGAGCTAATACTCAAGGTTGTGGTATTTTTACTTTTGTCTGGTGGAAGAACTTCCCCTTGAGCACTATCAAAAGAATAATGTACGCCTAACCTTGTGTAACAAGAAGCAACAAATATATGAAAATTACCATTCAAAATCCTTGACCATTGGAGATTAGTTTAAATATCTTCCTGAATAAAGTGTGAATGAGCATTAATGGTTTTAATGACTTTTCATTTTCACAAAGCTCATTTAATATTTTGCTGTAATTTCATAAAAGTCATCATGATGCGTGACTCGTGCTTGTAGTGCCGGTTTCTTTTTGAAAAAAAGAATTCTGATAACATGTTTTTGCTTGAAAGCATAAATTCAAATGATTATTATGTTCACATGTTTGTAATGCTTGTAATTCACGGAGTCTATTACTTCTTTTATTTCTAAGTTACACCTGCTTAGCACAGTTGTGCTTCACGCTTGGAACTGGACAGAATATTTGCATACCATACAATTCTGATAAATTTACATATCTAACTAAACTTTCATATTCACATGACACTCGAATCTTCAACTTCACAAGAAAAATGTCACTATCACCAATTTTTTAGAACTAGAATACACCTTTTCATGTCTAGGTTTTTAATACAAAGGCATTATAAATAAGGGAAATTGCATACACAACATCTAAAACATTGCTATTTACAAAATCTAGCACCCCCATATGATATTTTTTTGAACTAACGAATCAATGTATTTACGCGTGCCATGATCAAACCATTTAGAACTTGATAAAAATAAAAAAAATATGTGTTGGGGTTTTAAGTGACATTTGATTATCTGTCAAATACATATTTTCATGTTTTATTTATTGGTTTGTAGGCCGATTCATGAAGTGAAAATAGTGAAAACCATTGTTAAGGATTGAAGATATCAAAGCAGCCGTGGGATGTCAGATTTCACTCCAGTATTCACGTCAAATGCGACTTGAAGGCTTATGCATGTTTCCAATGGTGGATGTTAATTTACAAAAACAAAAACAGATACCTTTTTTTCTGATGATTACATACATAGCATCTAAAATATTCCTATTTATCTAACTTACATATAATTATTATTATGTACTAATGAAATAAAGACTGGTGGATTCTCAATTTCTTATGTCCGTGCAGTATTCTTAAAATCAGGCCTAATCTTCACAAATGTATTGACGCTAGGCCTTGACATTTGGAAGGAGATCGACATCAAGGATGGCAACGATATTCTGTCAAAGTCTCTATGTGAGTTAATAGCTGAAGTACAATTTGATTACTTGCAACATCATGCATTGTTATATGATACATTAGCAAAGGTACAATTTGATTACTTAAAAATTATTTAATTATACATATCTAAATTTTATAGTTTAGGAAGTTCTACTCACCACTCAAGTGCTATGCATATACATATTTAACACCAAAATTTCAATTTTTTTATATTGGCACTAGTATGCCTAAGAAGGTTTTTTTTTTTTTGAAATTTAAAATGTTGGTATTTTTGATGTGATTTTGGGAGGTATAAATGGGGAAAGTATGGGTGCTAGAAATTTAGATAAATAGGAAGTATGTGGTATGCATGTAAATATTCCTATAATTTAATGTCAATATAGATGTTCATCTAATACAATGGTTTTTGTTTTCTTACCTTTTGTTGAGTAATCCCGTAGAAAATTTTATTTCATAAAAAAATATATATATTATAAGATGGTGGCCAACACTTCTACTAAAACAGCCCAACACTACAACTCACTTAAGAAATGAAAAAGCCTAAAAATTGTCGGTCACAATATAATTCACGCAACAAATAAAAAAATAACTGAAATCAAATATTAAAACGAATAAAGGGAATATTTAAACTATCCCCTTTAAGCATCGAGAAAGCTTCAATGAAACCTTATAAGTAAAATTGAAACTTTTGGGCACCAATCCTTTTCTCACAGCCTAAACGACACGTTGATTTCGAATAAACAACAACTGAACTTGCACTAAATTCATAAGAGCAAAAATTATTTTCGGCTGAATAGTATAAGATTCCACGGGAATCTCTTTTCCTGCTACATTAATTCTACATATTAATTGAATCCATTTAAATAATGATATTATCCCGGCCAAAACTTACCACAATTTCCAATGCAACAATAAGATCTTCTGCCTTTGTAATAATAGGAAATATGGTGAAAACATGAGCAAAACTTCAGGAAATACACTTACCAGAAATCTTACATATTCTGCCAATTCCAACAGCTTACTGAGTCCAACCGCCATCAGTATTAAACTTCAGTATGCCTCTAACTGGACTACAAGCAGCTTGAAAATGCTCCAAGGTTAAATTTTTTGTTTCTTACAAACGTTATTCTAACTTTATTATTTCATGGTTATATTTTTTTAATACGTAATAAATTAATTATATTAAACTTTAAATTTGTTTTTTTTAATAATTAAATTTTCTTAAGAGATAAGACTCGAAGCATAAACTCTTAACATAAATACATAATAATATTTATTACATAAATTAAGATATTAATGTTTTACATAGTTGGTAAGATATACATTCTATTTGCAAATAATGAGGTAATTAACAATATCTTGTAAATTCATCTCAAAATTTCTGTTGGGCCCTTCCATAATCATTTAATAGAACATTTATTAGCATTAGTGAAAATAATGAGGTCATCAGCACAAGAAAGTTGATTAATTCCATATTTCCCCTTATCAACATAAAGCATGCTAGGGTATCTATTAAAAAGCATATTTAGATATCTAGAAAGATAATCAAAAGTCAGAATGAAAATAAAAGGAAAAAGAGGACCTCTATGCTTAATTCCCTTAGAAGATTTGAAGAAGCCACATTTATTTCCATTTATAAGTATAAAATAATAGTTGTTCTCCAAAATCCTCTTGATAATACAACAGTAAACTTGATTAAAGCCTTTGGCCTGAAGAACCTTCAAAATGAATTCCCATCTAAGAGTATTTTTTTTAATATCCATCTAAAAAATAATATTACCACTTCGTCCTTTTTTATCCAAATCAAGAATTAATTCTTGAGCAATAAGAGCATTTTCCTCAATAAATTTGCCCCTAATAAAAGCAAATTGTAGTTCAGAAATCAACTTATTCAGAAAAGGTTGCAGTCTACCCACCACAACTTTGGAAACAATTTTAGAAATAATAGTATTGAGGCTAATAGTTCTGAAAGCATCCCATCTTAAACCTTCCTTATCTTTAGGAATAAGAACCATATTAGAAGCTTTCAAGTACCTCAGTAAATCAATACCTCTGAAGACATCTCGCACAACACTAACAACATCCATCTTAATTATCTCCTAGCAAACCTTATAAGATTCTGTAGAAAAACCATCTAGTCCAATATATTTATTATCATTAATACTATTTAAACCATTTTTAATTTTAGTTTCATCAAGAATAACAATAAGCTCAATATTTTCAACATAAGCACAATCATTAACAAAAGGACTCATACCAATATGTTCAAGATCATTGTTACCACTATTAAGCAATCTAGAATAATAATTAACCGCATCAGGCTCAATGGAATCAGAAGAATAAAGCACATTAGTATGTCTTGTTTTATTTTTTCGATAGTGTTAACAATTCTTCTTTTTCTTAAAAAAGGCATGGAAACATGCAGAATTCCTATCTCCATCCTTAAAAAGATGACCCACAGTTTTTTGCTTATAGGAAGCCTCCTCTAAATTAATAGCAGAAACAAGCCTTTCTTGGCCATCCAAGAAAGATTAGTTATCAACTAAATAATTACTATATTCATCTTCTAGTTTCTTCATATTCTCCTTGGCAGACATAACTGAAGTACGAAGATTGCCAAAAATATCCTGATTCCATCTTCTCAATTTAGATGCCAAATTCTTCTGCAATAACCACAATCTCTTGCCCACACTGCCTTGGACCTCACCAGTCCAATTATATTTGACAATTATAAAAATGATTCATGAAGAGTCAACATATTAAGGAATCTAAATTAATAAACCCGAGGTTTATTAATCAGATTAATAGTAAGAACAATAGTAGCAGGATTAGAGCAAATAATAGGAAGATGCATCACAAAATTAATAGGAAAAGCAATCATTCAAATATCATTAGCCAGAAATCTGTCAAGTCTTTCAAAAATTTTACCACGATACAAAGTGAAAGGATTGCCAATATACCCATGATAAAAAAGATCGGCATCTAACAAACATCATTAAAATCAGTAATAAGCCTTTGATTAGGATAATTACCATATTTTTCTCAGCCACATAAAGAATGACATTGAAATCACGCCCAACAATCCAGGGATCATTACAACCAATTTTAAAAGTAGTAATATTGTCCCATAATTCCAGCCAAGCACTTTTAGAACATCCCGCATAAACAATACTAGTAATGAAAGAATAAATTCCAGAACTGACTCTCAAGTGAATGAATTGATCATGATTAACAATAACCTCCAAATTGATAGAACTAATCCAATAAAACAAAATTTTACTATTAATGTTAGCAAAGTTATTAAAATTCTTGAAAAACCTCATATTTCTCCCATTATTATGAGAAGCCACCATAGTTTCCAAAATGCCAAATAAAGGCAAATCTGTCAAGTCTTTCAAAAATGTTACCACGATACTAAGTGAAAGGATTGCCAATACACCCAAGATCAAAAAGACCAGCATCTAACAAACATCATTAAAATCAGTAATAAGCCTTTGATTAGGATAATTACCACAATTTTCTCAGCCACATAAAGAATGACATTGAAATCACGCCCAACAATCCAGGGATCATTACAACCAGTTTTAAAAGTAATAATATTGTCCCATAATTCCAGCCAAGCACTTTTAGAACATCCCACATAACAGTACTAGTAATGAAAGAATAAATTCCAGAACTGACTCTCAAGTGAATGAATTGATCATGATTAACAATAACCTCCAAATTGATAGAACTAATCCAATAAAACCAAATTTTACTATTAATGTTAGCAAAGTAATTAAACTTCTTGAAAAGCCTCATATTTCTCCCATTATTAGGAGAAGCCACCATAATTTCCAAAATGCCAAATAAAGTCAAATCTGTCAGGTCTTTCAAAAATTTTACCACGATGCAAAGTGAAAGGATTGCCAAAACACCCAAGATAAAAAAGGCCAGCATCTAACAAACATCATTAAAATCAGTAATAAGTCTTTGATTAGGATAATTACCACTTTTTTCTCAGCCACATAAAGAATGACATTGAAATCACGCCCAACAATCCAGGGATCATGACAACCAGTTTTAAAAGTAATAATATTGTCCTATAATTCCAGCCAAGCACTTTTAGAACATCCCGCATAGCAATACTAGTAATGGAAGAATAAATTCCAGAACTGACTCTCTAGTGAATGAATTGATCATGATTAATAATAACCTCCAAATTGAAAGAACTAATTCAATAAAACCAAATTTTACTATTAATGTTAGCAAAGTAATTAAACTTCTTGAAAAGCCTCATATTTCTCCCATTATTATGAGAAGCCACCATAGTTTCCAAAATGCCAAATAAAGGCAAATCTGTCAAGTCTTTCAAAAAATTTTACCACGATGCAAAGTGAAAGGATTGCCAATACACCCAAGATCAAAAAGACCAGCATCTAACAAACATCATTAAAATCAGTAATAAGTCTTTGATTAGGATAATTGCCCCATTTTTCTCAGCAACATAAAGAATGACATTGAAATCATTCCCAACAATCTAGGGATCATTACAACCAGTTTTAAAAGTAATAATATTGTCCCATAATTCCAGCCAAGCACTTTTAGAACATCCCGCATAGCAATAATAGTAATGAAAGAATAAATTCCAGAACTGACTCTCAAGTGAATGAATTGATCATGATTAACAATAACCTCCAAATTGATAGAACTAATCCAATAAAACCAAATTTTACTATTAATGTTAGCAAAGTAATTAAACTTCTTGAAAAGCCTCATATTTCTCCCATTATTATGAGAAGCCACCATAGTTTCCAAAATGCCAAATAAAGGCAAATCTGTCAAGTCTTTCAAAAATTTTACCATGATGAAAAGTGAAAGGATTGCCAATACACTCAAGATAAAAAAGACCAGCATCTAACAAACATCATTAAAATTAGTAATAAGTCTTTGATTAGGATAATTGCCACATTTTTCTCAGCCACATAAAGAATGACATTGAAATCACGCCCAACAATCAAGGGATCATTACAACCAATTTTAAAAGTAATAATATGGGCCCATAATTCCAGCCAAGCACTTTTAGAACATCTCGTATAAACAATACTAGTAATGAAAGAATAAATTCCAGAACTGAATCTCAAGTGAATGAATTGATCATGATTAATAATAACCTCCAAATTGATAGAACTAATCCAATAAAACCAAATTTTACTATTAATGCTAATAGAGTAATTAAACTTCTTGAAAAGCCTCATATTTCTCCCATTATTATGAGAAGCCACCATTGTTTCCAAAATGCCAAAGAAAGGCAAATCTGTCAAGTCTTTCAAAAAATTTACCACGATACAAAGTGAAAGGATTGCCAATACACCCAAGATAAAAAAGACCAGCATCTAAAAAACATCATTAGAATCAGTAATAAGCCTTTGATTAGGATAATTACCACATTTTTCTCAGCCAAATAAAGAATGACATTGAAATCACGCCCAACAATCCAGGGATCATTACAACCAGTTTTAAAAGTAATAATATTGTCCCATAATTCCAGCCAAGCACTTTTAGAACATCCCGTATAAACAATACTAGTAATGAAAGAATAAATTCCAGAACTGGCTCTCAAGTGAATGAATTGATCATGATTAACAATAACCTCCAAATTGATAGAACTAATCCAAGAAAACCAAATTTTACTATTAATGTTAGCAAAGTAATTAAACTTCTTGAAAAGCCTCATATTTCTCCCATCATTATGAGAAACCACCATAGTTTCCAAAATGCCAAATAAAGGCAAATCATGAGTTTTGATAATATTTTTGAGTCTATTAGAGGCATTTATATCAACAACACCCCTAATGTTCCATACTATAAGCTTAATCATGAAATGAAAGTGTTCTCCCTCGAGTCAACCTGGCAGGGAAGTCAAGTTGATTTTCTTTTCCTTTCCATGCACCACAACTATGAATTAAAACAGCCTCAGGATTGACATACTTGAGTTCTCTAATACCTCAACCTTTTTTATTGTAGTTTATAATGCATCACTCCTTCTCAAAGTCGGTTTTAAATTGATTTAATTTTACAACCAGAGCTTCAGTCTGGATATTGGCATCATTTAAAGCACCCGACTCAATATTCACATATTGATTAATTAACTCAACATTACTATTGACACCAGCCAATGCCTTAGGAAAAATAAGATCCTTAACAGTATTCACCAGAGGCATAACCTTATTATTAATCCTTTCATTAATATCAGTAGCAACAAAGGTTCATAGATTCTTAGAAACCTTAATATGATGCTCACAATTAGTATCTACAATGAAAGGATATATAATATTATCTCCATATACTTACCATTTTGAAAACCAATTTCAGAATTATTCATCTGATTACTAGTGTTCTGCTTCTTCCCAATAAAACCAGGGGACTTAGTAACTTTGCTTTTCTTAATTCGGGGTGGGAAATATGACAAGTACATGTAGATGCCCAAACATTTAATATTTAGAACAATAATGTGGAACAAATTCCATTTCAGCAGATTGCCAATATCCATTAATAAAATTCACAATCCAAATAGAATCATGAAAAGTAGCCGTAACATCTCTCTCAACCAAGACTCTAGCCACCGAAGGCCTAGAGTAGTGCAGAGTGACAAGATCCACTTTCAAAAGATTACCAAAATAGATCCCAAAGAAAAAAGAATCTTCAAGTTAAAAAGGTGAAGCTTTAAACCTAAAAATCTAATCCAGATCGACACAATAAGAGGTTCCTCCATAGGATTAAAAGCATGAGTCTATTTCAAAATTTTTATATAAGACTTTTCTATTAAAAGGACTTTCGTAGAGATAATAAAGGTGTAATCCTCTTTATCTCCAATTTAATTATCAGATTCCTCCCATCAATTAAGCCAAAATTCCAATTGCCAGAAAGCGTTAAATCCACAAAGAATTTCCGAATGACTTCCATTTTTGGGTGAGCAAAAGCAAATTTACCCATCAACATGAATAGAAGAGGCTCCACAAGTAAATTCGTATCCTCATCAATTAAAAGAAGAGTCGGCTTACTATTTTTTCTTGATGCATTTTTGAGTAATCCATTTGATGTACTATCAACAAGTTTTTCCTTGAAAGAATATGGGAAAAGAACATTTACCTGTTCTTTAGGCCATCCTGCAACATCTTGATACAACGTAGCAACTTCACGAGAGGGAAGCCATACTAATAGAGAGACAACTAGAAGAAAAACTCAAAGAAACACTAAGAGTAAGAAACTCTTAGCAAAACTGACGAAAAGCAGAAAAAAACCTCGAGCTCTAAGAACTCCAACCATATAGAAGGAAAATACCAAAAAACCACCACTAAAACCTCAGAAGATAGCACTAAATGTCACGGTACCACCAAAATAACTAAAAAATCTAACTCCAAATCCACCCACAAAATGCGTGAATTGGCCTCGACAAGAACCAAGCTACTGCAAGTGACTCGAAACACGATGCAACCAAAAAACCACCGCAATCCACTGCTAAAAAAAACATGATAAACAGACGCGAATAATACCACCAATACTACCAAAGGTGGCCCGAACCACAGAACACCAAAAATACAACCAGAATTTGCCTCCAATAACACGAAGAGAAAGAGCGAAAATGCCTCCAAACACCCTTGTTGCCTAAAAATCAGCCCGAACCGAAGAAACCAAATCAGGAATCATGAATCACTCCCTTGAGCTCCAAGAAAACTATATGATTTATTTTCTTACATCAATGATTCAATTTGCTAGTATTTTTTATATTACTTTACTAAAAAAATTTAATATTATTTTATTTACTTGGAGCAAAATATAATTTATTGATTATTTTTTTAGATTTAAAAAAATATTTGTTAATATTTTACCTAAAAAGTGAGGAACTCATTCAAAATTTTAATTTCTTTATTAACTTATTAAATTTCTCTTCTAACTAAAATAAGTAAGACCCAAATAAGTCAAGTATACTTATTACAAAAATTAAATAGGCTAAATATGATCATATATGTAAAAGCTCTAGTTCTACTCAGTTTAAACATGCACAACATATAATATGACCGAGCCAGTCAATCGACATCACATTTACCTGATTCTACTAGATTACAGCTTTTGGTGCTAGATTACCATTTTTTTGTTAGAATTATATCTTAAGACAAAAATGTATCATTAGAGATGTTAAAATCTAATCGAATATTATGTATTTTGAGGTGCCGCTAAAAATATACAACAAGATGTCATAGAATTGAATGAGTTGGGCAAAAAGAAAATTCGTATTGAAAATATTAAAATAACTTATTTATTTTCTTGTGCTTTCATATATTTTTTAAATATGAAAAATGTTAAATTTAAAATTGTCATGTGGATCACAACCAATGTATTGAACATTGGACAAATGAGAGGAATTGAAAGAGAGAAATAGAAGAAGCAAAGTGTATAATAACACAATATCTAAGAGGGTAAATTCAGTAGCCTTTTCTTTAAAAAATGACTAGCTATTTATAGATTATATGGGTATTTAGTAAAGTTATATATGTTTGACCCTATTTTAATTAGGATGTTAAAAGTCATTATTTCATCTTTTCATATTTGTAAATGACTCTAGGACCCTTTGATATCCATAATTATTGACTCCATTTCTTATTCGTAACTACTTAAAAGGGGGGCATTTAATGGCCCGCTAGTGTTAACATTTGATTGTTTTATAATTGTTCGGTCGACTAGGAGGTCTTCGGTCGACCTCCTCAAGAGACTACTCGGTAGAGGCCCTCTTGTCATTAGAATGAACTTGGACCACCAGGAAGAGGGCGTATCGCTATAATCTGGTGAGCAACTCTCATTGGATAAGGGGCCTTCTCAGAGGATTAGAAAGACATTGAATGGGGTGCCTTTTAGCGATCTTATTTTTAGAATTTCTTTAAAGGGTTAGATACACTTTGAGCCTCAAAATTCATGAAGGCCACTGCTTCTATCCATTTTGAGACATAGTCCATAGCTATCAAATATACAGATTTTCTAATGAAGGTATAAATGGCCCGATGAAGTCTTAAGCCCAAACATCAAATATCTCAATCTTCAAGGTAAAATTAAGGGCATTTCATCTTTCTTGGAAATATTACATAATCTCTGGCATTTATCATAAGTATTTATATATTCATTTACATCCCTAAACATAATTGACCAGTAAAAACCAGTTTGCAAAATTTTTGCAGCAGTTTTATACACCAAAAAATATCCCCCGAATTCAGAATTATGACATTTCCCAATAACATCCCGAGTCTCTTCTAAGGGTAAGCACTTCCTAATCATTTGATCTTTGTACTTCTGATAAAGGTACATGTCATCCAAAAAATAGTATTTGACATAATGTAAAAATTTCTTATGTTGTCTGGTCATAGGATAAAATATCACTAACTATGTAATTCACTATGTCAGCATAACACAAAATGTTTCAATCAGTAACAACAAGTAGCTTCTAATAAAAAAAATCATTGATATCCTCACCAAATGCACATGAATTCCTCTGATCTAGTCTTGATAAATGATACGCTATGTGACTCTCAGTACCTTTTATGTCCATAACTTTGATATCGTACTCTTAAAGTAACATGACCCATATAATTAACCTTGGTTTGACATACTTTTTTGACATTAGATATCAAATGGAAGAATGGTCGGTATGACAAGTACACCTCATACCAATCAAGTACGGTTTGAATTTGTCAAACACATATATTATAGCTAGTAGCTTCTCTTCAGTAGTGGTGAGCCTTATTAAGGGTCTTACTTCATAGTATATAACCTGAAACATTTTGTCACGCCTTTGTCCTAAAACTGCCCCCTATAGCTTAGTCACTTACATCACACATTAATTCAAATAGGCTTCCCCAATCAAGTGAAACAATGTTGGGAGCAGTGACTAAATTCTCCTTTAAAGTGTTGAAGGAAGCTAGGCAATTCTGTTCAAAATCAAATAAAACGTTGCTTTCCAATAGATGGCATAAAAGTTTAGCAATTTTGGAGAAATCCTTAATGTATCACCTATAAAATCTAGCATATCCTAGGAAACTTCTAACACCCCTTACTAAAGTTGGTGGGGGACGTTTTTCAATATCCCGAATTTTGGCTGGGTCTATCTTTGTGCCTCTCTCATAAATTTTGTGTCCTAAAACAATTGCTTTTGAAGCCATAAATTAACACTTTTCCCAATTTAGAATAAGATTAGTTTCTTTACACTGTCTCATTACCTTGGTCAAATGATCCAAACAAGAATCAAATGAAGGGCCAAACACTAAAAGATCATCCATTAATACTTCTATACCTTTCTCAACCAAGTCACAGAAAATTGACATCATGCACCGTTGAAACATCGCGAGTGCATTACATAACCCAAAGGGAATTCTCCTAAAAGTAAAATCCCAATAAGGAATCATGATTGTCGTCTTATCCTACTCCTCAAGAACAATAAGAATTTGATGGTAACCTGAATACTCGTCCAAAAAGAAAAAATATCAGTGGCCAGCTGGCCAATCTAACATCTGATCTAAGATTGGCAAATGAGAATGATCTTTCATAGCTGGCCAATCCAACATCTGATCTAAGAAGGGTAAATGAGAATGATATTTCATAGTAGTAGAGTTTAATTTTTTGTAATCAATATATATTCGTCACTCAGTGACATATCTAATATGGATTAATTCATTTTGTTCATTCAGTAGAATAGTCACCCCCTTTCTTAGGAACATAATGAATAGAGCTAACTTTAGCACTGTTTGAAATGGGATAGATAATACATGCATCAAGCAACTGCAAAATCTAGTTTTTGAAAACCTTTTTAATAATAAGGTTCAATCACCTTTGAGGATCTGCCCATGGTTTATAATTTTCTACCATCAGGATCCTATGCATACATATCAAAGGACTAATACCCTTTATGTCTGCTAGAGTCTATCTAAAGGCTTTCTTAAAGTTCCTTAGAATGTTCATCAAATTTTTCTCTTGTGAGTTACTTAGTTCTAAGGATATGATTACCGATAATATAGATGATTTCCCCGAGTAAGCATACTTCAAATATTTGGGAAGTACCTTCATGTCAAGTTCAGGGGGCTCATCATTGGAAGGAACAAGAGATTTACTATTTTTTATGGTATCAAGTATCTCAAACCTCTCCCTAAATACTCTTGGGGTATCTTCTACCAGTAGAGCAGATTCATTCATAACATCTGTAGAATCATACTCACTCAAATCTTGATCCACTGATTTAACTTTATAACTCTCCCAAAAGTGGATACTACGCAAATAATCAATCAATCCATCCTATAACATGCATCCTCATTGTAGTCAGAAGGAAGCTTCATAGATTTTAACACATTAAATGTTACCTCCTGATCATTCACTCTCATTATCAACTCTCCTTTCTACATGTGAATCATCGCTCTACTAGTGGCTAGGAAAGGTCTAACTAATATGATGAGGATCTCTTTATCTTCCTCCATGTCTAATACAATGAAATCAATAAGGAAGATAAATTTATCCACCTTCACAAGTATATCCTCAATAGCCCTTCTCAGATAAGTGATCGAGTGATCGAAAAGCTGACTAGTTACAGTGGCAGGCAACATCTCTCGTAATCCCAACCTCTTAAATATGCACAACGAGATAAAAGTTTAATACTGACACCTAAATTACATAGAGCCTTCCCATAAAACTTCTGTCCAATAGCACATGGAATAGTAAAGCTCTATGGATTCTTAAACTTACGAGGAAGCTTCTTCTGAATGATAACATTACACTCTTCGTTGAGTGCTACAATCTTATACTCTCCAAACTTCCTCCTCTTATCAAGGATATTCTTCATGAACTCCACATAGCCGAACATCTGCTCCAAAGCCTCAAGAAAAAGAATATTGATCCGTAGCTTCTTGAAAACTTCAAAGAACTGAGAAAATTGTTGATCTAGCTTTTATTTATAGAGTCTCGGAGGAAAAGGCAGTGATGATCTTTCTAATTTATTCATATTGAGTGAGACTGGTTTCCCTAAATCCTTGGAAAGGTCTTACATAGGTCTTTCAAGTTTCATCTTCTATTTCTCCACCTCAGAATTTTTTTGGACCACTTCCTCTCACTCACTTCCACTCCTTAACTTGACTGCCTTCACGTGCTAACTATTCTTTTTTTAGGGTTGTTCTCAAAGTTATTAGGAAGAGTTTCTCTGAGTCGACTGCTAAGTGAGTTTTTATTCTATTCCAACTGGTTCTCAGTGTTCCCAATAACCATTCCTTGTTTTTGTAATTGGTTCCCCATTTACAAAACAACTTCCTCCCAAGACAACTTCTTCTCCTAAAATTGTTGGTTTGCATTAAAACTAGGAGGATAAGAAGGTCTCAGGTTAGAACTACCTTGATTGTTCCAAATCTTAAAAGGGTTAGGTTGATTACTTTCCGATTATTGGTTTCCTGCACTTTGATTATTGTTCCAATTGAAGTTATGGCGTTCTTCCGACTAATATTGGAATAATTTGAATGAGTTGTTCGTTTTATTATTGATCACATTTAGGGTCTCAAGAGATGAAACGTTAGCATTAACTGGTTTTATGATTGATTTTTTCTCAATTTTTTTATGATTCTTGAGGTCGGTTCATCCCAAACTAGTTTATCATCCTATATATAGTAGCTACCTAATTTAAACATTGTTCAATCAATTAAGATTCATAAAAAATTTAAATAAACAAACATAAAGCGCAATAAATGTTTGAAAATTAATAAATAAGTATAAACAGTAAATTCAAACTTAATCGGAACATTCAAGTCTAAATTCAATTTAAGTTAACCTCAATTTCATAATGTCAAACTTAAATCCAAATCAAATTTAAAACTCACATTAAACTTAGATGTAATTCAAGTAAAATAGAATATTCAAAACACCTTAATCCATATCTATTTCAAAACTAAAATACAAACAATTAAATAAATTCCTTAGTCTATATAAATTTACATCCAAGTTCAATAATCAAATCACACATAAATTACAACCCAAATTTTTTATGAATTTATACATAATCTAATCCAAACTTCTCATAAATTGACCCGACCCGCAATTACGCTGTAATTTAACTTCCAAAAGATGACAAAAAAATTGACCCAATTTATATTTAGCGACTAGTGTGCAAAATCAATGTTATAAAATTTAGAAAATAATTTACACACTAAGGGTACTATGCAAGTGTGCGTATCATTTCAAGTAATATAGAATTTTTTTAAAAAACTACAATATCAATCCCACATGGAAGGTGGTAACTTTATGTATTTTACCAAGAAAAACCTTTTCATTAAACAATATAATATAATTTAGGAAAATATGAAAGTAATTCAAGTAAGAAATACAATTTACTAATTACTGCAAGTACAACCTATAAGTAAATGCAGAGACTCGAAAATAACTAAAATTAGAAAATTCAAGATATTTAAAGAGACTTTCTCTGTGCAAATAATTTATAATTAGTTTAGGATTTCAAATGTTTAGAAATTTTAACTATGGTTTTGTGATAAATAGGAGCATACCTATTCTTTACTTCTTTCGATGTGTAAAAAGTATTGGCTAATCTAAATATGGTTTCAACATGTATAGTAGTGCTGGGTAGGTTCTAGTATCTCACTCCTAAATTACCCACCGTGCCCTCTCATAGGACCTACTAATGACCCTTAGTTCTAAAATCTAGACCAAATTGATAAGAGAATCTAGCCTGTCACTCTAGAAACATCAATTAAATGGCCATCAAATCTTATCTCCCCATCTATTTACACTCCCCCTCAAGAGACTTCCATGAATCTTTCTGAAGTGAAGTGTGGTACTTACTAGTTGAAGAAATCTTAGCCCTCTTATGTCTGTAGGTTTCTCAACAAATTTTAACAAAATAAATGAAAAGTTTGCAAAGTAAATGAAGAACCGATGGAAATGCCATCACAATTTTATGGAATAAAATGAAATAAAAAAAATCAAAACCACCACTTGATTACTTCATATTGCAATGAGAAAGAAGAAAATGACTCAGAACAGATGGGCATAACAAAACAAAATATATTTATAAAGCTCAAATCCAAAGTACAATACTTAAATAAAAAGATACAAATACTTATCTGAAATGTTTACCCAAGTACTTCTTTGAAGTTCCTTGACTTCTCTGACTCCACAAGACTCTTACAAGACTCACAATACTCCAGAAATCACAAAGACTCGCACAACCTCACTAAGAAGGCCACCCACTCTAGGTGGGTGCCTCCCATTCTCAAAACGACTCTAGAACTCCCCCTTGCCATTTAAATTTAATCCATATATATAGAGCTTCGAAAATGATCAAGAGTTGCTTCAGACATCTCTTTAAAATTTTGCCTCATTCAATGGATCTTCTAGAAAAGAACTGTGGTGCATAGGCACCAAAACTATAATGTCTAGGCGCTTGCCACAATCTGCATTTGACACCTAGGGGCCAGCTCGGGTGATTTGATAATTTTCTTTGGTTTGGCCCATTCTGCTCTTTTTTGATGTATTTTTTCTTATTTTTTATCCTAAACTCTTTTACTTGCATCTGTAACCAAAGACACACAAAATTCCTTTCATTAAAGCATAAATCTTTAAAAAAGGGTATAAAATGTGCATAAAAAATAGGTAAATTTTGAGGTGGATCAATTCCCCAAAACTTAAATATTACTTGCCCTCAAGTAACACTATAACTTTAAAAACCAAAATTATTGACCTTTGGTAGTGGATTTATTTTTTTAGATAAATAAAAGTTTGCTTTAGAAATTTCATAGTCCAACTTAGAAGAATTTCTAGTAAAGCAGATGATATCTAAGGTATCAGAACATTTAGTATTAAATTTAGAAATATTGATTTTCTATTTAATTCAGATATAATTAAAATTTCCTCAAACTTTGAATTTTTAGAAAAATATTAATTTCAAAATTTATGACTTCTATATTGAAAATAATTTTAACTAATACTTTTAGAAATTAAGCAAAAGTTTGATCTTAAGTTTTCTTTCTTAGGAAGATTCACGTTAAACCAAATTTTTAATTTTCATATTCCTAAAGCTTCTCCTCTCTTTTTCATACTTTTCTTTTCTTTTCTCCCTTTTTCTCTTTTTTTTTTCATTTACCTTTTCTTTTTCTTTCAAGATCTTTTTAATCCTTAATTTTTTTTGCAGATGAGGATTGCTATATCTGGATAGACCTTTGATGATTTTGAATTTCAATATCTCTTCTCTAAATTTAAAAACTTATTTTCTTTCCTTAACTTAAAATCTAATATAAGTTCTTGAAAAACAATTTTCATAGAGTCTAAATTCTTTAAAAAGTATTATTCTAAAATTCTTTAATTTAAAAAAAATTCAAATTTTGCTATTATAGATAATAAAATAATTTCCCTAATAATTTCTAATGAATATCTTAACTTTAGTTTCATCTTTTTTACTAACTTTTCTACTAAGTTTCTCTCTATCATATCTAAAAATCAAAAGTTTAGTATCTTAAAGATAACACCACATACGAGATGCCATTTAAAAAGTGTCATCAAATAAAATACAGGCTATTGAGGACAAATAATGTTAAGATTTAAAATGATTTTTCATTTCGCCAAACTTGATTTTAAACATGTATAACATTAAGTACACAAAATATAAGTACGGAAAAAATAGTTTAGAAATTATATCTATCACAAATGTCTATAAAAAACATCTACAATTATTAATCAAGATAGAAAACATGTAGCAAAAAGTAAATATAAACTAAGACATGCAAAAATGAAATTGAACAAAATAAAAGTTGTTGACCTCACTTTTGGTTGAGGTTTAGTTTTCCCTCTTTAGTAGCCTAAGGTATAGCCATAGGATTTTTTCTGTTGACTATTCCTAGAAAACTAGAAAAGGAACCCTCACATTTAGAAACTCTAACTCTTCTGTGCTCAACTTGAAGTTCCATATACTGGTCCTAACCTCTAGCACTTAGTAGGTGGGGCCACTATAGAGGAAGCTCAAGGGGAGTACCCATAGGACCACTTGGCCTTAAGGTTGACCCTGGGTGTTGGTCTGGAGCTAGTTCACTCATTTGCACCCACTTTCACTCACAATCCTAAAACCTAGATTTGTTGACTTTGATCCTTTGATCTTTTGGGAAACTCATGTAGATGACCCCCTAGACCCATTGACCCTAGGCTGGGGTTTAGCTAAGACCAGTACATATAGGACCCAAATGGCAATTTTATTGGTCCATAGCTCATATAAGGTGGTTTGCACCCCAATTCTACCAAAATATCCAACTTAGCCTTTTGCCCCCAATTCCACCCAAATTACCTAAATGCCCTTGAAACCCTAAATTTGACCAAAATTCTCAAATTCATTTAAAATACCCAAAATTATTCAAAATCATCTTAAACCATTTAAAACTAGCCAAATTTCCTAAAACATCTAAAAAATTCTGAAATTACCAAAATTTGAATTCGCCAAAATTACAAAAATATCCTTGGTAGCCCAAATTTGTCCAAAACCCACAAAATCATTTCAAATGTCCCCAAAACCAATTTAGACACTTTAATTGAACCCAATTTGGCCAATTTGACCACTTTGACAAAAAAGAAACCCCAAATTGCCTTTAAAGGCCCAATTTCTCCAAATTCACCTCACATACCCATCAATTTGGCTCCAATCCTCCCCAACTTCAATTCTAAACTAAAATTCATATTTCATATGATCAATTCAAACCAAATCCAAGCCTAATTGATGCTTTAAATCCCAAAATTTGCCCTAAATTGACTATGTCTCCAAATTCCACCAAATTGAATGCCCTAACCCAAAAATTGACACCCAATTTATGTTGAAAAACTCTTTATGACATTCCTCTAGACCATTTTGAACCATCAATTTGGACCTAAATCAACCTTAGCCTAACCTAAACCCAAGTCTAACCGAACACCTCCAAATTGACTAAATGCCCAAAATCCTCCAAATTGAACCTCCAAACCAATTCAAAATCACACAAAATCTTTTCTAAACTCCTCATGACAATAATCTACACAATATTGATCAATCTATTGGGCTCAATGTCTTGGTTAGCCTAACCCAAACCAACTTCTAGTCATTTTGACCCAAATTGAACCCCTTCACCAAAATTGACTTAGCCATGCCAAATTCACCAAATTAATGTCACCACATCCACCATTTGGACTTTATCGACTAACCTAAACCCACCTAAACCACCTAGGTGAGCTATGGATCAACGGTCCCTTGATTTAAGGGATCTTCACCATATTTGAGCCTTATTTGAAAATACTTTACCATCATCACTAGCCATTGGGAGTAAATCATAATTAACTCTCCACTGACCTTCCTAAGCCAAGAAGTGACTAAACCCTGGCCAGCTACCTCCTCAGCCGCCAGAAACAACCAACCAAACAAGCCACCATTGGCCAAAACTCAAAATTAAACTCACCTGAGCTGGCCAAGTCTGATTAGTCACTAGAGCTCTTCATCCCTCCACCTTAGCATCAATTTTCACCCACCAATTGACCATGGTGGCCATCCCAACCCTTTCTATTTAGTCAACCCCCTCCATGGCCAAAGGAGAGCTAACCAAAATCCTATGGGAAACTCTGGCAAAATCTCACTAGAGACTCTTCAAGCATTCCTAAGCTCAAGCCAACCATCTTTCCCCTCTGGTTCCCTCTGTGAGAGTTCAATTTTGAGCTCAAAATTAGGCCAAAACCAGAACATTCTTCTCCACAACTCCACAGTGAACCAAACTCAAATTAATAGTGCACACACCATCTCCACAGTGAAAGGAGTTGATCCCCCACAAAAGCCCCCTCTCAAATAGCCTCTAGCCTAACTCTAGACCAACACCTGAAATCAAGTTTGATCAAAATCATAACTAGAAAATTCACCAGAGCACAAGACTTCATCTGGAGGTTCGTTGGACTCAACCGAAGCTACCACAACCATTTGATTGTGGCCTTCCCTCTCAGAAAAAGGTATTGAGCTTTAACCCTAGCCCGAGCTTCTTTTGATTCTCCATTTTTAATGGCTTGATTTCATACTTGATTAACTATATAGATGCGTTCATCTTGAGTAGATGAAGGTTTAGAAACAAACCCCATGTGATTTGGTTAAGTCTAGGCGAAGATCTTAGGGTTTTAGTGTGAACGGTTCTCGAGCTAAGTAATTTGAGGACAATAATGGGGAGCCGTCTGATCGCACGTTTATATAATTAATTGAGGAGATCGAGCCAGATTAATATTTGGAGTGAAAAGGTGGGCCACCTGACAGTTGAGGTGGATGGCAGCATTGAATGGAGGAGTGCCACGTGTGAGCTTGGAGCCGTCGTAAGATGAGGTGGCGCCTCGTGGATAAGTAGAAAAATATGGATTTTCTGAATTTATTTTAATACCCGAACTTCAAAAGTCCATATATTTCTTTAGAAAAATCATAAAATTAAAAAAAATACCCTCTTGCTCAGTGAACAAAAGAGAATAATGTGGAGTAAAAATAAAAATTATTTGCCAAGTATATGATTTTTAATTAATTAAAAACCCTATGTGATATTTCAATTCTCACTGACTAAATATGACTCACAATGGCTTAAAATTTCTAAGATTTATTTCTCATCACAGAGGGGATGTTCTCTGATTTTTCTAAGGTCAGAAGACATCTCTATGCTTCTAGCCCTAATTTTCAAGCTAGGGTGGCCATTTTGGCTTATTTTAATTGTATTCAAAATATCATTTGAAAAATTATGAGGATAATTTTAGTAGGTTTCCTGTGGTCACAGAAGTCTAGGAGAAATATTATGATCTTTTGAATTATTTTGTTCATTTCTATATTTAATCAAATGTATACACCTTGTGTTAATTTATGTAAATTATATACTTATAAAAAATTGACAAATCAGTTCAATATTGTGCATAAAAATCATATTTACTTACTGTAAAAATTCAAAAATTATTTTGCTTAGTTTATACACTAAAATTGATTTTTAAAGAAACTTTGTATTTTTGTACAAAAATAATTATAATAAATTAAATAAGCTTAGAAAAATCATGAAAAATAGTTGTCTGAGTTCCTTGTGATCACGGGCATTTAATAAAAATAAAATCTATTTTTGTGAAAAGATGTCATTTTCAAAGTGTATTTTGAATTAAAAATAATTAAAATAATCAAAATTTTCAAAAATACAAAAAATGGTTCAAAATGTGCATGCTTTCCCTGATCACTTAGAATTCATTAAGATATTTTTTCCTAGTTTTTCTAAGTTAAAAATAAATTTTAAAAGCTTAAAAGTGAATATAATAAATAGACTAAAAAATTATAAAAATATAAATTTTGCTGAGTTTTCTGAACTAAGAGAGGTCTAATAAAAATATAAAAATAATTTTGGTAATTAAAAAATTATTTTCAATTTAATTAAATCATTGAAATTGATCCAAAATTAAATAATAATAAAAAAAATTAATTAAAAAAAATTATGAAATTTTGCCTAAGTGCTTCTCTGACTTAAGGAAACCTCTAATATTTTTCTCATAAAAAAAAACTTTATTTTGGATAGTTAAATAAATCAATTTCGAAAACCCCATTTCCTAAATTTAAAAACACAAAAGAAAAACCACATTATTTTCTTTAGATGTTTCAATTAACTCATGGATACGCCATTCTGAATGCTTAAGTCATTTGAGTTGTGTTTAATGAGTTATGGGGTAAAGTACCCCGAGGGCAAAATAGTCATTTTAGATTTTGGTTCTTAATCAAAATTTAGGGTTAACCAATGGAAAAATGGGAAATTTTGATCTTAATGAATATGATTGGATTATCAAAATATAATGTGACTAAAAGGTAGACACTCACTCACCACCTTTGCACAATATCAACAAGATCATAATTCTCCTAACCTTCATGACTTGGAAGTCAACTAAGTTCAAATGATTCTTAAGTGATGGGCTTAAGATAGAAAAGATGATATTTTACTTATCTTGAGCCTAAGATTGATGATGATGTGATCTTTCAATAAGAATACATATCACTTAAATCAAAATTTTGACAATCACCATTCCACCTATCATGATTGTTAAAGCCTTAATAGTGACATAGGCTCGATATCTACATTCAATTGACTGGATTTAGAAGATAACATGATTGGTGATTAACATCTTAAGCACTACATGCCTAACGTTAATTGCGGGCACCACAATCTTAAATGTATTAAACTTGCCTTAGGGACACCCACTCACATAACTTTTAAATGAAACATCAATTGATTAATTGGGCATCCTATCATTGGAATAATTAAATTGTCAAGTTTCACTAAGCAAAGGGGTAGTTACACTTCAACCTCAGATGATTAATGAAACAATATGATAAGTACAAAATGAACTCGGAATATTTCAAGAAATCTTCAAAGTGGTCCAGAGTCATGCCTCAAGAATTTTGAAATCTATTGGACATTCTGAAGGGAAAATTGGACTTGCCATATTTTTGTTCTAAGACAATCTTCTAGGATCTTCTGAGATTCAATAAAGTCACAACTTGGGGTTTGGTAGCTAAACCTTCATTTACTCCTGCAATTTAAATTTCCTGCAAATGTATATACATGTCTTGCAAGTACTAACCTTTCTGGTGGAGGAACGAGAAGAATCGACAGGTACACTTTTAAATTATTGCATTTACCTTTTTGTACTTCTTGCCTCGAGCTTACATGTTAAACAATGATGTCACCCTGCATGAAAACTAAAACTACTTGGATAGCCGTAAAACCAAAACCAAAACTAAAAATCAATTGAGATAAAATTTACCGCGATAACATTCAAAATATAAGACAACTCAAAGTTTAATCACAAACAAAACAAAAGAAAAATTACAACTAAATTAAAACGTCTCTATCGAATGATCGAGAATCCCTTGGAGGAGGTAACATACGGTTGCTAACGAGATTTCCCACGGTTTAAATGAAAGTATGGAACTCATTAAGTTGATTTAGTAAATTCATTTGGACTAAGTGAATCCGAAAGAAAATAGTGGTGCCAGAACGAGAGAACCGCATGATCCTAATCGGTGTCGCTCTAATCAACTTTAATATGCTCCATAACATTTAAATAACCATGACCCTTAGAGATATCTGATTTGACATTATAACTTGACACATTAGAAAACCTAAACTTGTCGCGGCGAGGAGCTTGGAGCTAGCATTGTGGGCAACACAACCATCTTCAACAACAAAACATGTTACATCAACCAAACCATTCTTTCTTTAGAATTAAATAGCCAAGTCATATGACTTTGACGTGGTTTGCTTATGCAACATAAATCCTCAACGTTTCCTTAGGCTTTTGCATAACTTTGCTGTACAATTTAAGCCCTAACTCGTCTTAGGATTCTGAGGTTGTTGTTCGTCATGACCTAAATCCTCATATCTTCCAAGCTATTTGTGTGATCGTTTCATATGAATGTAAGCCCTAGTTTAAAAAATTGTCAGGATGAAAAATTTAAATATTTCTCTCCAAAACTGAAACCAAACCATAGGGTAGCTTGGGAAGTCACTGAGGTTCCCCTCTGAATCTATGACATCCCCTAGTCTCCTCCTTTGGATTCCAAAACAAAATGTTTCAAAGTTAAGCCATTTCCCTTTCACAACTCTTTGTCTGACCTCATTGAAAAGTCCTATCCTTTTGACCTCTTTGAAGATAATATTCTCTGATTTTTATCGAGAGTTTTCTTAGATGACTTCAGTTATCTAAGATGTAATTAACTATAGTGGCTTGCCCTTATAGGAAGCTTTTCCAAACCCAACTTAATATAAACCCTATTTAATTCTTCATATTAAATAGGGCAACTTGTGGGCTTATAAATAAAAATGATTTTCGCAGACCAAACAGATGTCATATATTTCTTAGTTTATTTGATTGAGCCACTCCCTTAAATCTTGTGTTTATCTTTTGTGATAGATACATGACTTGAGGTATCGTGCTATTTTATTTAAACTACGAAGGATATGAGATCAGTTTGATTTTATATTTTTCTAAACTTATATTTATTTGTAAATTAAATGCCTTTCCAAAGCGGGAGAAGAGATTTCATCTTTTAACTAATCGCATTTCACTACCTTACTTCCAATTTCTAACGGAATCACTACACTGATAAATTGGATACTTTCCATGAATTTTATATGGTTATCCACATGGACAAGATTGCCCCAGTTAAGTTAGGCCACGAACACCAACCTCAGACATCACTTTATCCCAATAAGTATGCTCCTATAACCTCATCAAGTTGGTTCATGAATCCTACCAAATGAAAACAAGGTTAGAGAAAAGAAATAACAGAATTCAGATAGAACTTTCACTGTCCAAACTCATGATGTCTCCTGTAAAACTCAAGTTCAGTTAAGAGCTAAGTCGTTGTGGACTCATCAATCCAACTACTACAAGAGAACATATACAAGTCTAGACATAATAAGAAGTTATTGAATCACCACCCTCATGACACACAAAGATCAAATCAAATAACTAATAATCCAACCATCCACTAACAACAACCAAATTGATCATTTCTCACTAAAGTAAACACAATACAACACAAACAATTACAACTCACAAACATACTAAATCAAATTACACTGATAACCATGGGTTGCCTCCCACAAAACACTTAGTTTAACATCGCTAACCCAACATAGGATTTCTTCCCAGATCAAATTTCCATTTAAGTGAACACCGATCAATCGCCAAATAATTTCCACATCCTGAGATTCCTATTAAATTCTCAACTTTTTGTTTTTATTTTAACTTCTCAAATTGATTCCAATTATTGTTCCTCAAGTTTTTTTCTAGATCCAATAGTTTTCTACTGGTACTTTTAATTTGCATATTAACATCATCCTTAAAATTTAGAAGAAATGGATCTCTATATGATAATTCTAGGTCCCACAAAATTTTAGTTAGATTCTCCATATATGATTCATATTCTGGAACAAATTCCACTTGGATATTCTTCTTTCTCAAGTTATCTTCTAATTCTACCCATTACTACTGAGTAAATAATGGAGGTGGTCTTTCTATATTTATTTTAGTTAAGGAAATGGGTTTCTCTAATTCCTTAAAAATTTCTTCCATTGGCCTTTCAATCTCCTTATCCTCATTTATCTACTCAAATTTCTTTTGAATCACATCATCCAATTCTCTTGTAATTCTTAGTTCGATTTCTTTATCTTGCTCATCAATTTTCGCCTTAGGGTTTATCTCGGGGTGACTAGGTCAAATATCTAGAGGATAATATTAGTTGAGTAAAAAATTAGCCCCAGTTGGTTTTCTATATTTCTTATAGCAGCCCCTTGACTTTTCAACTAATTTTCCATTTGATAAACAACCTCTTCAATATTGTAGGTTAGAGTTAAATTCAAAAGAGAACGAAAGTCCAACGTTATAGTTATTCTGATTATGCCAATTACCTAAATGATCTTCTTGAGTGTAATCCCATGATTGGTTTCCTCCTTCCTAATTGTTATTCCAGTTAAAGTTGGAAGGATTCTCCCAGCTTGAGTTGTCATAATTGAAATAAGGTTAATTTGGGTGATCATCTATCTCGTTGATATTTTCAAAAGAGTTAGTGCTAATCTTTTGTCCAAATGAATTTTCTAATTGACTAATGGTTTATGAGGTTGACACATTACATAATGATCTAATTTTCTTCAAATATCTTCAATCTTAGAAGCTAAAATATTCAATAGATCATCTGCATAATAATTCATCATTTCAACAAAAACT
The DNA here is from genome assembly GCA_002079205.1 of Phalaenopsis hybrid cultivar. Lineage (NCBI taxonomy): Eukaryota > Viridiplantae > Streptophyta > Magnoliopsida > Asparagales > Orchidaceae > Phalaenopsis > Phalaenopsis hybrid cultivar. The sequence goes on along the minus strand of JXCR01140119.1, from coordinate 165,603 downwards.
TCTGAAGATCTTTAATATTTCCTAATCCTCCTAATAGTTCTCTCTATTTATAAGTTGTCTAATTCAAGGTCTGCAGCTCCTGAATTACGTATACAAATTTAGAAACTTAACTAATATGATAGATATCAAACACGTTAAATATTTTTGGTCTTTTAAGTTTTCTTATATTAAATTTTTTTTGTTATATATATTATTTTTCTGGTTTTGCAAATTATTTTTTTATGTTTTTATAATTTTTGAAAATAAATAAGTACTAAAATTAATTTTTTAATTTTCCTAAAATAAATTTACAGTTCAAATAAAATTTCTATGTTAAAAAGTTTCGTTGCTTCCTCGACAACATCGTCAAAAACTTGACACGACAATTGGACTACACACTGATTCAAGTCAAGTTACCAGCAACAACGCCAAAAAATTAACCCGACCCGCAATTACGCAGTAATTTAACTTCCAAAAGATGGCAAAAAACTTGACCTAATTTAAATTTAGTGGCTAGTGTGCAAAATTGATATGTTATAAAATTTAGAAAATTATTTACACACTAGGGGTACTACACAAGTATACGTATCGTTTCAATTAATATGTAGTTTTCTTTAAAAACCCCAATATTGATCCCACAGGAAAGGTGGTAACTTTATGTATTTTACTAAGAAAAACCTTTACTTTAAACAATAGAATATAATCTAGGAAAATATGAAAGTAATTCAAGTATGAAATACAATTTACTAATCACTTCGAGTACCACTTATAAGTAAAGGGAGAGACTTGAAAATAACTAAAATTAGAAAATTCAAAATATTTAAAGAGATTTTCTCCTCATAAATAATTCATAATCAATGTAGATTTCAAATGTTTAGAAATTTTGAACTGTGGTATTGTGACAAATAGGAGCATACATATTTTTATTTTCAAGGATGTTTAAATAACATTGACTAATCTAAAGAAGGTGTCGACATGCATAGGAGTGCTGGTTAGGTTCTAGTTTTTCACTCCTACATTATCCGTTGTGTTCTCTCTATAGGACCTAACAGTGACCCTTAGTTCTAAACTCTAGACCAAATTGATAAAAGAATCTAGCATGTCACCCTAGAAACATGTTGACCTCACTTTTGGTTGAGGTCTAGAAAACTTCTTCACTAGCCTAGGTCTAGTCATAGGATTTTCCTATTAACTAGTCTTAGAAAATTAGAAGAGGTACCCCACCATTAGAAATTCAAAACTCTTCTTTTTACTCAACTTGAAATTCCACATATTGATCTTAACCTCTAGCATTTAGTAGGTAAGATCATTATAAGA
>JXCR01140119.1:40834-158231 GCA_002079205.1 Phalaenopsis hybrid cultivar | reverse complement strand
TCTTTCATCTAAACTATGAAAATTATGGGGTCAGTTTGACTCCATATTTTTCAAAAACTAAAAATTTTTTAACGTCCTTCCGAAGCGGGCAACGAGATTTCAATTTCGATGACCGACAGCTTCTTACGGGCAAACCCCACACCAAAAATAGTGCCGACAAAACATCAATTCTACGCCCATCAAATCTATCTCCCTATCTATTTGCACTTCCTTTCAGGCAATCGCCATGGCTCCTTCTTAAGTGAAGTGTGGCACTCACTAGTTGAAGAAATCTTAGCCCTCTAAGGTCTGTAAGTTTCTCAACAAATTTTAATAAAACCAATGGCCAGTTTGCAATGTAAAAGAACCAATGAAAATACCACTATAAATTTATGGAATAAAATGAAAATCTAAACAAATCAAAACTACAATTTGGTTTTTTCATATTACAAGGAGAAAGAAGAAAAGTACTCATAATACATTCAGATAACAAAACAAAACATATTTATGATACTCAAATCCAAAGTATAGTACTTAAAGAAAAATATACAAATACTTATATGAAATGTTTTCCCAAGTACTCCTTTGAATATCCTTGACTTCTCAGACTCCACAAGTCTCTTACATGACTCACAATACTCCAAAAATCACAAAAACTCACACAACCTCACTAAGAGGCCGTCCACTATAGATGGGTGCCTCCCCTTCTCAAAAAAACTCTAGAACTCCCCCTTGAAGTTTAGAATTAATCATTATGTATAGAGCTTTGAACATGACTAAGGTTTGCTTTAGACATCTCTTCAAACTTCAACCGCATTCAATGAATCTTATAGAAAACAACTGTGACGCCTAAGAGGCAAAACTACTGTGCCTAGGAGCCTGTCATGATCTGCATCTGGCGCCTAGGCACCAGTTCGATTGATTTTGACAATTTTCTTTGGTTTGACCCATTTTGCTTCTTTTTGATGTATTTTTGCTCTTTTTTGCTCTTAAACTCTTTTTCTTGCACCTGTAACCAAGAACACACAAAATATCTTTTATTAAATCATAATATCCTTAAAAATTGGTGTAAAATGTGCATAAAAATAAGTAATTTTCAGGTGGATGATAATCCAAAACCTAAAGTCAACTCAAAATGATACCTAAAATCACATTTACATTAATCCAAACTCACAAATTTCAAATCAGACACGAATCAACTTTAAATCAATCCACATTCAAGTTGAAATTAAATCTAATCAAAATCCCAATTCAACCTCAAATCAATTTTAAACTCAAATCTAAACTGTTTAAAATTCAATCCTACACTTAAACCCACACCTAAACTTGCACACTTGAACTAAAACATAAATTTAAACCAAAAAGATACCCAAATCTAATTCTAATCAAACTTTAAACCTATTATTAAAATGAACATCAACCTAATACAAACCCTCTCTTCACTTAAACTCAACCAATGGCCAAATTGTCTCATAGTAAAGCTTTACCACCAAATCCAACCATCAAACCCAGATAAAATCCCACTGAAATATAAGCTAAGTCCAATCCTAAATCAAACAAAACCTTACCTAGCCCTTCTAAAACTAAAATGACAAAAAACTACTCTTCATTAATAAAAAATCCACTTGGCACATTCCCATTCATTTTCAATCCATCACCCGAGGTCTCCTCCACTCCCTCGTGCAACTAGCTAGATGTAGCCTCCCTTCATTGGCATAAAAAAGGAACTACAAGGCTCTTCATTCTCGTGATTAACTAGAAGAATATAGTAAGCGAGCAGCAAGTGAATCCTAAAGTTTCCTATAGATATCCAGAGTCCCCATGAACTTTCATTATTTTCATTACCTCCAGACGACCCCTACAACCTTGCACCACCACTCTTGAGCCAATCCAAAGTAGTCCCTACTTTCCTAATCCACAACCTAATATATTGATCTATGAGATTCAATGAGCTACCAAACCTCTTCCCCAAACATTTTCCCTTTGGATTACCCTCTTCACTATCTATTAATTAAGGCAAGAGTACCTGTTCGATGAAAGAGTACATAGATTGATTGAAGCTTATTGTTGTGCAATTGGAATTGTTCATGAAACTCAAAGAAGGATTCTAGAGCTGTTGCTTAATTGCATGACCTTGTCATTGAAGGTCCTCCAAAAATTTGCTTGAAGGATTCAATAGTGTTTTTTTGTGAAATAAATGTTAAAAACATAAGATTTCAATTGTTAGATATTCAAGGTTTTAGTGGATGTTTCTTTTGGCTCTTGTAGATTTTCATTTTAATCTTTTGATCTTTTGGGTCAGGTTGATTTTTCTTGGATGGCTGCAGTCATCATCCCGTTTAGGATACTAAATGGATTGCAATCCTTCTAATGGTATGGGAATGGATGCTTCTGATTCGATTGAGCATATGCTATCCAACCCAAGATGTACTCTGATTAGAAGTGCACTCTGTAGTTCCTCTCATGATTGACAGTCACTACCCATCAAATTAGAAAGAGCCGCTGGTCTTAAGTGGCAAATCCACGCACATTGCATGGCTGTCGCGTGAATTTTTTTTTGTTTCTTTTAATAATTTTAGAAAATAATTGAAACCTTTAAAAAGTCTTAAAACTGAAATAAAAATAAAAATCTAAAAGGAAAATTACAACCTATTCACAAATTTGAGTAGAATATAATGAAATGAGCACTTAATAATGAAATCAATTAGGAATAACCCAATTAAATAATTAGCTTTAATCTTTTTTAAATTAAATCAAAATTAATTAGAAAAATACATAAAAAATTATAAAAATGTTCAAAATGACAAAACACACCTTAAAAAATTTATCCTAATGTCAAATTATGATTAATTGGTGGATTTTGTAATTTTATTATAAAACTCATGATTAATTTTAATTTTCATAAATAATTAATTAAAATTTAAAATTTATTAATTAAATTAAATTTAGAATAATAGAAGAAGATTTAATAACCCATTAACTTTAATTGCCCGATCATCATGGCTTAATTTAGTGCATAAAAGGGGTATGAGTACATTTATAATTTCAAAAAATTGTTTTATACCCTTCTTCTTTATAGTTCTTAGAAAGAAACTTTGAAACTCACATGATCACATTTAATTCATTTAATTAATATTAAAATAGAAAGTGAAACATGTATTGGACTAAAATTGAATAATTAGGTATGGGGGAGGTAAATTTATAATTTAAAAAAGTTATATGTCTACCATCTCTCTCCCATAATCACTTTGAACATTTTCATTCAATGATGAAGCTCAGTCACTTGTACTTAAACAACCATTTGAGCACAAATAAGGTCTATTTGAAATGTTTATTTGTGAGAATGATAATTATATAATTTCCAAAAAAGCACAATAGTTCTCTCACCCCAAAATTTTCATAACTCACCCATTCAAACTCTAAAATTGAAGCAAATTTTAACAACTTAATCAATTCAATAAAATGAAGACAATAAATCTAAATTTTAATAATTTTAAATTAAAATTAATTTAAATAAATAAATATTTAAAGTAACTTATTAATTAATATTAAACTAATTTGAACTAAAATTACCCTAAAATTTATATGTTATGGTTGGAATCCCATTCCAAGCATATTTTTAAGATTTCATGAAGTTTAGGTATCATTTAGATTTATTTTGAATTTTAATTTGAAAAATACGATTAAAATTTAAGGAATTATATAATTAAATTTTAGTTATAGAAACATTTCTACAAATCACAAAAATGAAGAAATTTTTAAATTTTTTGTATAAATGGATTTATGAACTCAAGCACTTTTCTTAGTGGTATTGGTGATTCATAAGCCATTATATCACTTCGATATTTATTTATAACATGCAAGCATAGATAAATAATTTAGCGTTGTCATACTAATTTAGACAATAAAAAAAAGAAAACAAATGAAACACTTTAAAGCATTAAGAACTTGAATTCAACCATCAATTTGGTAACATTTAAATATAAAATAATCTACAATATCAGAACTCAAACATAAAGGCTTTATATTTGAATTTATGCATAGACCTCACATATATAGTAGATGGTTTGTTAGAAGACCAACCTTAATTTTAGGTTAGGTTATCTGTGATTGTTATTGTTTGTTATGCTTGTAGTTTATTGTGCTCATTCTATCATGATTACCTACTAGAATTATGAGGTTAGGGTGGCTTGCTTTGCTAGTTTGGATGTTAGGATGATTAGTTGCTTTTTGATATTCATTTTTTTCATGAGGTCATGCTCAGTTGGACAACTACTAAAAAATATAAATAAATGTAATTGCATGCTTTTTTTATAGGTGCTATATATAAAAACCCCCAAAGCATGGTCTACAAGATTGTGAGACTGGTACTTCAGCGCAGTGTTTGGTCTAAGTAGTGTTTTCGTGATGTTTGCTTGTGCATGTTGTGCCTTTTATGAGTACTAATAATTTTATATAGACATAAAAGTAAACATAGGGTTTTATGTTCCTTACTATTTAGTTTAAGGTTATGATTCAATCTTTGTTCATTGGCTATGGCTGTCCAGACTATCTTAAGTGGGACCTGCAAGATGTAAGAGTGAGATATTGAAGCAAGAATGAACCCCAACAAGTTGTCAGAGTGAGGAAAAACCTTAATATTGGCATCAAATTTTGATGTAACACGTGTTGGATGTTCACTTTAAAGCTACATGACCATACATCATCCATACGTAACATCTTGTAACACAAGATATCCTTGAAGGCTCTCCGATGCACGTCTAGGACATGAAAAATAGAAACTTGCTAGCGTACCTGCACCAAGCTATTTTTCTGGAGCACTTGCACCTAAAGTAGGCACCCTCACATTTAAAGTGTCCCTCCATTCAAATAAAACATAGACATTAATGTACTCATGCCAGGAGACTTGTACACCCACACCAGTCTAGGTGGAGCCGCACTAGGATAATGGTCCCCAGACGCTAGGGTTTTGGCGCCCCCATAAACAGTATCTAGCCTACCCACTTTCAAATTGTGATCATCCTAATCCCTCCATACAAAGGTGCTAGTGCCCCCACACCAACTGTCGACCAGCCTAACAAAAACATTTGAATTTTATCCGCAATAGGTTAGCTTGAAATGATCATTGGATGGTTTTTTTAAAGTTGCCATTATCCTAGGGTCAATAGGGAGCTTCCAACATAGAAAATATTCATTTTCTTATGGCCACTTGAAATAAAAAAAAATTAACCAATGGGTGGGAGGGAGATATACATTCTCGTTCCTTTAGGCTGGAGGAGGTGGGGTGGATTATAGTGTGAAATGTATTATGAGAGAGTGGAGAGCATTCTTAGCACTTGAAGAGAGAGCTCTTAAGGAGAAGAAAATCATAAGGAGAAAGTGAGGCTTTCCTTCTCATTTTCCTTCCATCTTCTTCCTTTTCTTCATTTATGTCTTTCACCACACTTCTTTATTTATTGATAACAAAGAGAGGAGTTTCTATTCTCAAGAGTTTCTGGAGGAATAAATAGTTCATTTACTTCCTTACACAAAGAAGTATGTGGACAAGGAAAGAATGAGTCATCAGCCATCACAGTGGTGAGAGCTCTTCTAAAATTCTTTTTTCTTGTTAGAAAACTTTTAAATTGATGTTAGTGAAAACTATTAGGTTAGGTGGCCTTTTCATTACTTTTCCAACATTTCATGAGTGCTTCTCCAGAGCCCTATCCTTAACATATGATATTCAAGATTGTAGTAATCTCATGTTTGCCTTTGGTGGCTTTATCTTTTGATGGACAAAGTGAAGCCTTTTGAACCTATATAAAGAAGAAGTTTGTTTGGTCCTTCATTCTCTAAATTATGAAGACTAAACTCTATAGAAAACTCCTCCTCCATGGAAAAATTTTCTTGTTAAGAAGATTTTTCTACAAAAAAAAGTTTTTGTGTTCTTTCCAAGAAAATAAAGGTATTGCTTTTTATCACCACGTGTGACAATGTGTTGATATACCTCACCATCTTTAAGCCTAGAACAATGAGAGGTTGTTAGGAAAAGTTTATTTTAGGAATATGTTTACTTATGTTCATTTGAAGCATGCACATATATGCATTCTTATGTGCATTTGACTTCTTGAAGTATGACTTAAAATGTTTGAAGTATCTCATAAAATAAAATTTGTTTTGCTTTGCTTATGATTTATTATTAAGAAGGTATATAAAATGATATTTTATATCATATTTACTAGCTTAATTTTAAGCACGCGTGAAAAGTATGTTTTTCTTGATGCTCACATCTTAAATCTCTGTGTGCATGAAAGTTCATTTTGCATGGTGCTTACTAATTCACATTGGCCATATGTGTAAAATTTCATTTTTTATGAGTGTGTGTTCAGGTTTATGTTAGGAAAGTTGTGTGTTGTCTAACATAAAAATTTGGAAAATTTGCATTTGAACATAATGTAAATGTAGCATTTCCTACATTTTTTATTTGTATGCTTGACATTAGTATCTTGTGCATATGTGATCATATGCCCATAGTGAAGACCTGCTTAACACATATGGAGATAGTTAGTTCACCTAGCACTAACCTATCTGTGCATATGTCATCATATGCCCATAGTGAATACCTGCTTAGCACATATGGATATAGCTAGTTCACCTAGTACCAACTGATCTCATTTATCATTTTGAGCTAATCTTACTATGTACTATATGATTCTACTATGATATCTTATCGATATACGCACTATCACTTCACCTAACATGAATGTGCACTACAGAGATACTTGCCTTCTTTTTTTGGCATGATCCATTACCTTAAACAATCATGCTGAATAGGCAAGTCCTATTTGTTTATACACATTAATTGGTGCTTAGCATAGCACTAATACTGAAATCATTTTTTTCAGTTAATTATGTTATCTAATACGTAGATAGAGCATTCATATCCTATAAAACCATTTGACATATCGATTACGATTACTTACACCTAGCCAAGAAATCGTGCTACACTAAATCATCTTACATGTTTGCATCATTGTATCTAAGTTCGCTTTCGATGATAAATCATATTTTGTTAGATGTGTGACCTAATTTCTGTCATAATGCCTTATTGAGTATTTTTCTCTAGCTTATCTCAACGAGGAATGTGAATTATCACCTTGTGGTCAACAGGTGTTTGAATGTGTCGTGAATCCAATAGATTTAACATGCACCACTTAGGTCCAATTTAAAAAAAAAAATTTTTTTTTCATATTATTATTATCCATAATATTTTAAAATATATTTTGTAATTAAAGCATCCATAATCTATACCATTAATGAGTTCAAGCTTTAAAATTTATTTTACTTTAAACCATCAACTTATAAGTCATGCATAATAGATCTCTTGAAGCTTCATGATTGGGCCATGGAGACTGACACCATTAAAATCATGCACCAGCCTTAGCAACACATTTTTTACACACATATGTTCATTTGATTAGATCACCTTGTTCTAGATGCTTATTTATAATAGGGTAATTTTTAGTTAAGATTTTTATATGTCTGACTATTATTCCTTGGTTTGAGCCTAGCAAAACCTTTTATGTTTTGACTTTTTATCTGTTTACTTAGTGTAAAGTTTGCACGTTAGTATGTTTGGGGCAATCTTTCTTCAAGGAACCATATCCAACTGTGTGGAGTAATCATGATTTAAACTGATGTCTTTTCTGTAGGTGCTACTCTCCTCTCACAGGGCATGACTAACTATACGATTGCAATGGGCAATTTATGCTAATTACTTTTAATGTGGTTGAGTTTTTTTCAATTCCACATGTACTTTTTATTAGAGTTTCTAGCTTTGAATCTAGATCAGAAATAAGCTACGAGCATGGATTCAAAGGTGGTTGATGTGTGGAATCGTGTGATGAGAACCAGAAATAGTGTGTTTGTGACTTGTATCTTCATTCCAAATCAATTTTATTGTATATACATTGAGATCAAGCATGTATATTCAGAACTAGACCACTTTCTTATGTTTCTGGGATATGTTTCAAACCAAGCAGTGTTTAGTCTGTTTTATTTATGCTGATTTTTTCCTTACACAGAGTGACAAATTCTGTTCTACCTGTGGTTTGTCTAGGCTTTTTGCACATGCACTTTGGCTTATTAGGGAATTATTTTTTTTAGAAAATCCTAATAATAAAAATTTACCCTAATTAAAATTTAGGATTAAAATTGAAAAATTTTAAAATCAACACTTTACCTTTTGCTTTAAATTTTCTACGTGGCATTCAGATTGGATTTAAAATAGTTCTGCATGCATGGAAATCTTCCAACTAATGTTAATAGGGCATTCACATTAAGGAATGCTTAAGGAAATTGCATCATATCTCCATGTCTTAGGATGAGTATTCTTACTTCTCCAATCTAACTAACCAAGCATAAATTTATATGCTCAGAAGGTTGTTTAGAACACAAACATGGTGTAAGTTCTTTGTGGGATGATTTGACTTTGTAGCTAGATCATTATTTTATCCTTCTTTCTAGTGGCTTCATGACCACTTTCTTGGATGATAAAAGTATCATTTATGTGAATTCCACTGAAATAGGTTCATAAAGAAATAGAAGTTTCTTTCCTTTGACTTCAGGGCTACCAAAATCTCTTAGAAAAAATAGCACATGAATTGCTGATAGGGGAAGACCTAGAGTTTTAATACCTTGGGATGATAGATCCATGGAGTTTCCACCTAGCTATCTAAATCATCTTAAAACCTCCTTCCTACTTATTTGATATATCCCCTTTAAGCCCATTATTTTCCCTTGACATGTCATTGAGGTCCTGATACACCAAAAGAATGTGCAATTTTATGTATACATTTTATGCTTAAATATGATGATATTACACTTTGACGAAGGGCATTTTCATGTTTTGTTGCAGGTATATTGATTTTAGGCATTTGTAGAAAAAATGAGCAAAAATGAGAAAATTTGGAGTAAAAGGTAGTTTTTCAGCAAACTGGCGCCAAAGGTGGCTGAACTGGTGCCAGAGGAGCCATTTTACAGAGAAGCGGCACCAAAGGAGCCATAGTCAAGAGAAGAGTGCAAAACTCTAGTAAACTGTTGCCAGAGGCGCCAGAGACGAATTTAGAGAAATTATGGTGGTTATTGACTATTTTTGAGAGGTTTTAGAAGGCTCCAAGTAATTCAAATGCCCCATGTTGTGGTTTAATATATCTAGAAAATTTGGAAAGGCTCTTGAATGAAGAGGTATGTGAGTTGGATGAAGGGATTTGTCTCTTGATGTGAAGAGGTGTGCTTCTTAGGAAAAAGGAGGGAATTTTGAATTTCTTTGATGACAAGGCTTGCGGCCTTATTAAGAAGTTTAGAGAGTGACAGGGAGGCATGTGAAGTCTTGGAGGAGAGTTAGGTTTTGGAGAGAATTTTCATCTATAGTTAAATTATGAGAGTGAAGGTAAGATATTTCTTCTTCATTGCATTTCTAAGAGAGAATTAATTGTGATTGTAAGGAGAGAAACTACTTAAAGGGAACTTCTATGGATTTGCTTAAGGAGGAGTGTGAGATAAGTTGTGTTCCTTGCATTTTTTGTGTTGTAAACTTATTTTTATATATATAATTCATGTTTTGTTGTATCATTCTCATAAATTCTAAGTAGTCTTACTTATGCTTCTTCCTATAATGCGATATTGTTTTGTGAAGAATTAATACTGTTGTGTAAGGTTTTAAATGTCAATAAATTGTTATGATTTGAACTCTGATCTTTATTTACTTTTCAATCTGACCAATTGAAATGTTAAAATTTCTTTAGAAACATAAGATCCGAAAGGGTTATGCTTCCTACAACAAGGTAAGAATCACATTCAATTTCATTTGTGAGAATGCAGTCTATGCGGTTGAGTACGAGGGAAATATACTTTGATGGGTGTAGAATTGGAGATTTTAGGGTGACAGAATAAAATCCTCAATTTGGTCAAGTTGCTTGGACACTAAAGCGAGATTGTTAGCCCTCAGAGGAGGGAGAAGTGTGGGAGCTTTGGAGTGGGAGGCAGTATCCTCTCAACCTAACCACAGATTTAAGGACCAAACTTTGGATTAGTCAATATTCTTTATGCACTTGATGGATAGTAAAAAATAGGATTGCTCTTAATTTTAAATGATTTTAATTACTTCACAAACCATAAACTCTTTGTAAAAGGGAATGATGCTTTCTTAAATTTGAACTCTTTGTTACAAAAGTTTGTTTAGCCTTAGTCAATTTAACTTTGAAGTTTAGAAATTATTTTAGTTAACTTAGCTCTTTTTGCTGCATTTCATTTAACATACATTAAATTTACTTAAGATTTGTACTTCTTACTTAATTTTTTATAGTTTGAAGATTGTGTTTTATATTGTAACCATAAGAATTTTCATCTCCCTGTGGGATCGATACTCAGGTCTCCATCAGAGTCATTTATTACTTGAGCGATATATATACTTTCACAATTATTAGGTTTGATAACTTAATGATTTGAAAAGATAAAACTATTTATACTGAAGTGACTTTTATTGTGATTGATTTGCATATTTACTAATTGTACTTTTGTGTTTGTGTTGTAGTATTGAATGGTATTTACAACGCATACATAAAAACCGCCATAAGGTCTTTTAATAGTCCTCGTTTATCAATAGGTCACCACCCGTTTAGGATACAGTGATTCACCCTATACCCTTATGAAACAATATGATTTTGAAGCATCAAGATGATCTCATTTGAGATGACTAGGTTATTTCTTAGGCCCTATAAGCAAATAGCCAACCTCTTGTTTGGAATACTAGTTCGATATGGTTTTGAAAGCATCGAGATGATCCTAGTCAAGGTGACCATATTACCCTTTGATTTTCTATTTCACTAGTTATCATTAAAATGTAAGAAAGTCCTCTTTTAATCAAGAATATTCTTGGGTATCCTCAAGATGTAATTAACTAAAGAGATACATTTCTTTGGGAATTGCTCATTAGCTCATAATAAAAATATAAATTTTGGTTCTCTGGTTATATGTTGGTAATTCTTATAGGGTTTTCTTAATTGATACATTTTTAGAGTTTTTTTACCAGATTTCTTTTAGGCATATACTTTGGATCTATCACATGAATGTTATACTGTTGAAATTCTCTTTGATCTTTTTATAATTTATTTCTCTAATCTCATTGCTACTTCAAATTCTCTAGAAAGGGTCAACTGATGACCTTTCGGTTGAGTGAATGTCTTTTGATCGACTAAAAGCTTTCAACCGACAAAATGACAAGATTACCAGACTATCAAATGCCCATCTTCAAGTAGTAATGAATGCGAAACAATGCTAATATCAGTTATGAATATAGAAATATGTCATAATAACTCATAACATGCCTATTAAAATAAGAATAAACATGTAATTTTACATTATATACATCTGGAAACTATAAATAGGGATCCATTTCTATAATAAAGAACAATTAAATTTACTCTATTAGAACTTTTATATTATCGTGCACACTCTCTCTCCTTTTCTTCCTACGGTCTATATTTTGATTCTGGTTCACATGACAAATATGGATTCAACATATAGTTAAAACTATTAGATCATTAATAACAATCATTAAATTGTTTACTTTTTTTTTTTAAATTTGAGTGAATTTAATCACAAACACTTGCACACATATTAAGTTCTAGAATTCAGGACCTCTTGAGGCCAACTTGACTTGCATAAATTGTCCAACACAAACAAAAATTTTTGCCTGCCCATGCAATACTTTAATTAAAAGGATAATCTTATATAATTTAATACAATAATAAATATTAAATATCTGAAAATTATTGTGACGTGACGAGGTTTACCTGTTAAAAATAAAATAAAATAAAACTCTATAATAAATATTAAATATTCCGGCAAGTACAAGTCCATTTGGCAACTCCCCAGCTCAAAAATCGGGAGCCACTCAAGTTCCCTCCACGCTGTCAGATCCAAAACCAACGGCTGAAACGCGATGCCGCGAGGCAAGTCCGGCCACACGTGTGCGGCCCACAATCATGCTTATCCATTCCTCCGCCGCCATCAGCAAGTTGCAAGTGGAAAACGTGTGACATTGTATCGTCCTGAATTTGCCGTTCAATGCCCCAATTATCAGTTCAAATACGAAAAAAAGTAAAATAAAAATTACATTCTGACCGAGAAAAAGTGTCAATTTTGTCTGCGGCTGCTCTTTTTGTAATTTTTTATTTTTGGGTAAAATGATTGTTTAATTGAAAAATATTACAGAACTCGTAATGCATTCAAAGTCCAATAATGAGACATCACGTGTCATGTGAGCTCCACCTTTTTAACACTGGTCAATATTAATGTATTACGGTGCGTCCCACTTAACATGTAGCGCCCCACTATTGAACTCCGAACGCAAACTGCGTTTGAAGTCATGATGTAATATTTTCTCTTGTTTAACACCAGTTAAATTTCGACTTTTCAAGGAAAATATACCGAGAAGAGGGGTAAAATTGTAAAGTGGTCTAAATTATATAAAAAAAATATTAATTATATAATTATCCACCAGGGATATAATCTGTTTGGGATGGGGAAGGTCAAGCACAAAAAAGAAAAAAACTTGTAACTAATTAAAACCTCTTTTTTTGGTACTTTTTTCATGAAGATACCTAAACTTCCGTATGGGGACAATGAGGGTATTTGGTTGCCATGCAGACGCCTTCCGTGGCAGAAAAATGAGCATATTTTCATTATTCTTTAGTTCTCTTAATTATTTAATAAGTAGTTGAGAATTTAATTTTTTGCTTCTAAATTAAAATTTTCATTCATTTTTTAGTTGCACATTATTATTATTTTTTTTGAGATATCAATTTTTGAAAAAAAAAAAAAAAAACTATCAATTATTTTAAATGAAAATTAGTCTTAAGAAGATAAAAAATTTTGATTTTTTTTATTGATTGGGCTTGTATATATAAACATTTTTTAGTTTATGAGTTTGAAATTGATTTTACAGTGCTTTTAATGTCCTAAAAATGCGGAACCAACCTTGTTTTTTAGGAGCGCTTTTTCTGTCCGGACTCCTGACGTAGCTCTACATGCGGCTTAAGTTATTCTTGAATTATTTTCAGNAATATTAAATATTCCGGCAAGTACAAGTCCATTTGGCAACTCCCTAGCTCAAAAATCGGGAGCCACTCAAGTTCCCTCCACGCTGTCAGATCCAAAACGAACGGCTGAAACGCGATGCCGCGAGACAAGTCCCGCCACACGTGTGCGGCCCACAATCATGCTTATCCATTCCTCCGCCGCCATCAGCAAGTTGCAAGTGGAAAACGTGTGACATTGTATCGTCCTGAATTTGCCATATCTGACCGAGAAAAGTGTCAATTTTGTCCGCGGCTGCTCTTTTTGTAATTTTTTATTTTTGGGTAAAATGATTGTTTAACGGAAAAATATTACAGGACTCTTAATGTATTCAAAGTCTAATGGTGAGACGTCACGTGTCAAGTTGATTCCACTTTTTTAACAATTGTTAATATTAATGTATTACGACGCGTCTCACTTAACACGTAGCGTCACTATTGAACTCCGAACGCAAACAACGTTTGGAGTCATGATGTAATATTTTCTCTTATTTAACGCCAGTTAAATTTCAACTTTTCAAGGAAAATATACCGAGAAGAGGGGTAAAATTGTAAAGTGGTCTAAATTATATAAAAATTATTAATTATATAATTAAAAGAACTTGTAACTAAAAACTTACTCATTAAAATGGTACTTTTTTCATGAAGATACCTAAACTTCCGCATGAGGACAATGAGGCTATTTGGTTGCCATGCAGACGCCTTCCGTGGCAGAAAAATGATCGTATTTTCATTATTCTTTAGTTCTTTTAATTATTTAATAAGTAGTTGAGAATTTAATTTTTGTTTCTAAATTAAAATTTTCATTCATTTTTTAGTTGCACATTATTTTAAATGAAAATTAGTCTTAAGAAGATACAAAATTTTGATTTTTTTATTGATTGGGCTTGTAAATATAAACATTTTGTAGTTTATGATTTTGAAATTGATTTTAGGGTGCTTTTAATGTCTTAAAAATGCGGAACCAACCTGGTTTTTTAAGGGGGAGCAAACTACCTCCCTAGACCCAAGATGAAGGTGCTAGAGCAATTAAGGACAAAGTAATATTTTAGGATTGACAAAACTGATATTTCAAGAGGGACAAAATGTCAAATTTCTCTGGGCCCGTGGACTCTAACTGGGTCCACTCCAGCTAAAAAGTCACCTTCGAAGTTTTCATTTAAAATCCACAATTATGTTTTGCCTGATCGATCATAACTAAAATAAATGAGCATTCCTATCCTAGTTGCACTTATATTATTCAATACAATCCAAAAAAATTCTAAAAGATTGTTAGGTGAGATTACATTTCATATATTGAATGTTGAATGATTTTATTTTAACTCTTAAATACATGAACTTTAGATGAAAATTTAATAAATTCTATCTATTGCTCGCCTGATTTAAAACAAGTTTGAATCCAATTTTCAGTTTTCTAATGACTTGTTCAGCTGACGCAAAGATCCAAGCGTATCAATTAGTTTGTTGACCCTTCCATCAATCAGATGTCATTAAGTCTAATTGAGCTTTTGTTTGTAGCTACCTAAATACAAAAAATACAAATCAAAGATAGCCGTTGAAATAAATATGCAGGAAATGAAATGTTCTGCTATGTAAAATTTAAAATTCATAGCATAATGGTTCAACATAATCTATCAATACTTATGTTCATAATTTATGACCTTCCAATTATTAACTAACAACTTTTGCAAGTAGAGTTTGCTTCTAGTCAAATATACATTTAATTCCAGAGCTGATACTGATTGTAGTTTTAAAAGAGTTATCTATTTGGGCACACAATTGGCTCCTCCTAATTTATGATGTCCAATGATCCAAATGAATGAAGAAATTTCTTCTCTTGCAATCATATTAAATGGAAGGTCAAGTCACTGTAGATAATCTAAACTTCTGGTTAGTTAGCTGCTTTATTCTTTTTTAATGACTTCTTTAATGTTTGGTATTATATTGATGGCAAATTAGAGAGATTATAATATTGGTTCATATTATAATAAAATATTTTAGGAATATGATAAGATATAAATAAGCACAAATGAACAATAGACTGGTCGATAATGTAAAGTTGAAGTAGTATGAACTAATGTACTGATTTAAAAAAAAAAGGC
The DNA here is from genome assembly GCA_002079205.1 of Phalaenopsis hybrid cultivar. NCBI lineage: Eukaryota > Viridiplantae > Streptophyta > Magnoliopsida > Asparagales > Orchidaceae > Phalaenopsis > Phalaenopsis hybrid cultivar. The sequence continues at coordinate 143,032 of JXCR01140119.1, read as the reverse complement.
TACTCCATTCCTTTGTAAGCTAAGTCAAGATCCATGGGACTTTGCCAATGAAATTGCTTGTTATATTGAGCATATCTTGGTGTTAATGCAAGAACTTCATTGAAACTACTTGCCAACTTGGTGAACTTCAAAAAGATCATTTCGACGAGTGTAAATAAGTGCATGTGTCATAGTTCTTTGTTGATTTTATTTTAGGTTGTGCTATTTGGAAACCATACAAATTCGAAGATTTATTTATTTAAATAATCAAACGCAACATCATAAAGTAATATATTATCTCGAAAGGTAGAAGTATCACTTTATGATGACAATAATTACTTTTTTTTTTTTTTGATATTTACATGGTCTACATTAAAACCAATAAATATTTTTCCAATCTAATCCGAAGAGTATATAGGGTTAGATTAATTTGCGGTGAAACCGTCCTATAAGAACAGACCCGTATAGTTAATTATATCTTAAGCAACAAATAAAATTTTAATTCATATTATAATCTTATCTTCAATAAATTTTTAAGTTTAGTTTCCACGATTACTCATTAGGGATATCAAAAAAGAAGGGCTCAAAAGTGAAATATTTTATTTACGAAAATCAACAGATGAAGAGTAGAAGATGTCGAAGATACCTCAGTGGCATCTCAATTAAAGTATTGTTTAGCTTTAATGACTTTGAAAGAGATTTATGTGATATTTTAATTAACATTTTATTCAGAACTTAGGACTTGGATCAGATGATATAGGGTACTGAGAAAGCCTAGTTGGTAAAGATTTTTGCCCTAACAGGATAAACAATCTCAAAGTCCAAAGACTAGGGATGAAGTTCACTGAAATAAGTGAAACTTTGGAAACCTAGTCAATAAAAAGAGAAAACACAATAAAGAAAATGCAATGAACTTATAACTTTCCTTGAAAAGGTTTGTCATCTAAATAGCTTAAACTACGTAAAATTACGCAAGCTGGTCTTAATGAATACAAGATATGATAGATTGTTATTTATTAAAAAGTAGGTCTTACAATTTGATTATAAAATCAAGCCGCCTACGTATGAATGATATCCATAATGTCATAACAATAATGCAAACATATTTTTACAATTTTAAATTTTATATTTTAAAGCTCACCAAACTCAAGTGTTTTATTATTTTTATTAACTTTTAATACTAAGTGAATAAAACAAGGTGTGTAATAAGTTTGAAAGTCCTTAATGATGAATTTCCAAAATAGTTATTCACAAGGCCAAATCATATGCAAAAGAAAATACTCTTTAAGGCAATGATTTTAAAATAGTAGATCACCCTTTTCATGCAATGAGTGAAGGCTTGAAAAATAAGAAATAGATGCAATATGAAATGAATGTGCATATTGTGATATTTTCATGGCTATTTATGAATCCAATAAGATTTCAACTCATTTTTATATATTCCTAATTTTGTTTTTTTATATTCATGATGTTTCTAAGGTGTGAAAACAATGTTTTAAATTTTTTTTTATTTTGATTATAAGCTTCATTGATTGTGAAAAAAATATGTTAATTATTTTAGTTTATGTAGACAATTTATAACAATAATCCAAGCAAAAAATTAATAAACAAAACACCAATCTAAAATTAGTCAGACAAATCTAACACAATCAACATAAATCACAAATACGACAAGGGGTTACCAACTCTAAACATATGTTAAACTAATTGGTCGAAATGCCCTCTGCACATTATTGTTAGTTTAATTGAGGTTTATGATTGTTTTGTTCGTATTTCCTTGTATTTTTCAAATACCACTAATTGACCAATTAGCAAAATCAACTTAAACTTATAAAACAAAATACACAATGGGAGAAGATAGCCTATGTTTACTATAACAGCTTAGGCATACTACATAAACCCTACAAAATAAAGTTAGCACATCTTAAGCTTATTACAACCTCCTAGAAACATGCAAGGAAAATATATTTAACACAGGCTACCATGCGAAGAAAGTGCAATATATAAGGAAATTAAAATTATTTTTGTGTTCTAAGTAAATGTCTAACTAGCAAACATGCACTTAACACAACAAAGAGACCTCATCCACCTTAATCCTAAAACTAGGGTTACTGTCTTATGACATCTAAAATGTAGATTATGAAATGGGGAAATGATTCTTAAATCCAGTCAAGATTCCATGGATCTATTGTCAGGAGCTATTATGGTCCTTGATCCACTTAGTTAGAAAAGGTAACTAGCTCAATCTAACTGAAAGATCCTTATGAGCAATCATGGGTTGCATCATCCAAGGGATTTTGTAGATCTGGGATGGATTATTATTCAAGATTTAAGTTTTTTGTTTGTTGATTAGTTTTACTTTAAGTTTTAATGTCTTATGATTTTTTGAGCTATGTTAATTTTTATTTGATTTAATTTTTATTTGCTTTTTAAGAGGATTATCTTTTAATTTTGTTTAGTTGATTTTTAATAAGATTTCCTTTTCTAATCTAAAGTTCATAACAAGTTCACATGACCTCCAAGGCTCTTTTCATTTTATAGGGATGCTTGAAATTGAATTCTAAACAACCTTTAAAATTTTTAAGTCATTTTGAATTCAACTAAACTTTTTTTGAATTCATATATTTAATTTGTGAGTAAATTATTTAAATTTTTTTTAAATTTATTTAATGGAGAATATTTTCTGATGTGTTTTTTTCTCTCTGTTTTCTTGGTTTATTAGTGAAGATTTCATTTAATTTGGAGTTGTGAGTGTTTTAGTTCATAAGGGTATATTTGTAAAGTTGTCATTTCTTACTTAAACCACTTCATCTCAAGATGAAAGTTACTTATCGTAGTAGAAAAGAAATAACCTCATCCAAGACCTCATTCGTAGTAGAGAATGATTTATACTGACAACTATACACATCTTCCAACTGATAAAATTCATTAATCTTCATTGAAGTAAATTCCACAATTATCTCTCAAACAAGCACATAGCTTTCAGAAGTTTCCTTGAAATTGGCGTAGAACTCCATCACTACACCAATAATCACCTCGGCAGTAAAGTAGCAGAAATTCTCCCACTGCCGAGCATTGATTAATCCGTCGACTTCTCCTCTCGGATTTTTAAGTCCTCGATCTGAAATCACTTTAGTTCTATGTAGACTATTGAAGCAAACATTGGCCTTGTAGTTGACAAACTTTTGATCATCAAAATCTACCTTTCTCTTTTATTTGCTCATTCTAGGTGTCATGATAAATCTACAAAAAATTGATCAAATCTAAATAAATTCCCAAAATTTCCAAAAATCACAATGTAAAACGTTTTAAACTTAAACATAATAAGTAAGAGTTATTCACCAAAGGATTTTCTCAAAATCTTCCAAAAAAATCTCAAAATTTCAGATCTTAACAATGTAAGATAAATCCCTGGTGAAAATAAAAAATTTTGAGTTCAAAGTGTAGCTCTTACCTAAAGAAGATGAAATCCAAACTTTGTTTACCTTAAAATTGCCTCAAATTTGAGCAATAGCAAACCCTAAGTGTAAAAACCGGAGATTGAAGGTGACTCAACGGGGTAAAAATGGCATTTCACTGTGCAAATCATGAATTTTAAGGATGTTTGGGTCGGTTCGGGTCGAGTGCGCTATCGGTGCCCATGCCAGCGCTGGCAAATAATTTCTTATTTTGATTTTTTTAATATTCAATTTTCTCTTAATTTACTCCAAAGTTTATTTAGTCTTTTTGAATATTAATTTTTATCTAAAAATAATTCACAAACAATACCAAACTAACTATTATATATGAAAATACACTTCTTACAAATACATTTTTCTAACCACTTTTCAACATCTTCAAAGCAAACTAAATTATAATTCAGCGTCGAAATCAATCCACAACACTAGAAAGCTGACACAAAACTATACACATAATCTAAGTTCTAAAGCAAGGTAAAGTAGATCAAATCCACATAATTACATTAAAACATAAGTATTTTAAAATAGTAGAGAGTCCAACTTCTTCAATTAATCTGCCTCATCTTCAGTATTTTCTCCTCCTCTAATATCTCCTATAGACTGGTAATATACATACAAATTGTAGAAGGGTCGGGACGGGAATTGATTAGTCAAATTTTCTTCAATCCATCCACTTTTCTTGAACATCTACACTAATCTTGCTTCAAGTGTCCCAGTATGGTCAAAGTTCTCCTTCATTCTCCAATCTAGGTGATCAAAAAGGTAGTTAAGATTTCCTATTGCATTCGTAATTCTCTGTAGTTCTCTTTCTATTTTCTTCATTCTCTTCTCCAAAGTTATTGAACTTCCAGTTGTTGGTGGCATCAATGGTGTTGAAGCATGTGATGAATGGTTCAAAATAAAATTTAATGCTTCATTTCCATTCCCTATAAATTTCCATCAATAGGAATCATGGGCTCCCAAGGTAGTAAAACTTTTTACCAACTTTCATATAGAACTTGAGATTGACTACAAAGTAGGAAAATTGTAGAAGGATGCCCAAGTCCATATATTGGACCATTCATAATAATACCCATAACATATTTGAAAATAATTGATCCTACATCAATGGGTTTTTCTATTTGAATGCAATAGTTTAAAATGTCACTTTCTCTTGTAACTCTACTAATCTTCATGGTAGGGTGTAGTTTTGCAGATATGAAGAAATGTCACTATTTTGAAATTGGATTAAGCTTCAAAATAGAGAAATTATTGTATCCCTCATCTCTGATTTTCCAATTATCATTTTCATCCTTTAGAAAATTATATACTTCTTACATCATATCTTTCGTTGGAATAAAATTTGTATAATGACAGATTAGAATGTTTTCTATCATATACAAATCATTAATCTGAGCCAGAGTAAATGGTACAACCTTACATCAAACGAAGACAATTCCTTGGATAATTTCATGTAAGTTAGCATAAAACTCCTTTACTACGGGTACTACAACTGCAACGGTAGTATAGCACAGAATTTTCGAACGCCGTTGTACAATGATTTTCTCGATCTGTGAACTTGGATTACTCACTCTATGATTGACAAAGCCTCTCTTCTTTATAAGTCTCTTCTTTGTGATGAATTTGTCGTATAATCTCTGTTGGCGCCATGGTCCTTTAGGCGAGCGCTGTCAGTGCCCATTCTAGCGCCATCGAAGCTAGAGGCCAAATTCGCATCTGAAATTTTTTTGTTCAATTTGATTCCAATTTTTCCTCCAATACCAATATTTGTCTTAATTTATCATATATAAAATTGTGTAGGACTTAAAAATAACATCATTTCATAATACATAAACACATTTATTAACAAAATAGTAATATATAGATATATAAATTTATATATGGGTTGTCTCTCACAAAGAACTTAGTTTAACGTCGTTAGCCCAAAATACCATTTGTTTACTTGGGTTGAATTAACATTAAAACTTCTTTAAATTGTGGTATGTGTCCTTCATAATAAGGTTTCAATCGATGCCCATTAACTTTAAATATTTTTCTAGTTTTAGGATCCTTAACAACAGCAGTTCTATAATGATAGACTTTAACAACTTTAAATGGTCAAAACCATCTGGATTTCAATTTTCCTGGAAATAATATCTATCTTGCATTATATAATAAAACTTCTTATCCAGATTTAAAGTTCTTATTAATAATCTTGCAATCATGCCATATTTTCATTTTTTCTCTATAGATTTTTGCATTATCATATGCTTCATTTCTGATCTCCTTAAGTTCATTGAGTTGCAATAATCTTTTCTCACCAGTATCTCTTAGATTAAAATTAAATTCCATAATAGCCCAAAATGCTTTATGCTCCAATGTTACTAGTAAGTGACATGTTTTTCCAAAAATAAGTCTGTTTGGAAACATTCCTATAGGAGTCTTATAAGCAGTTTTATATGCCCATAATGCAGTATCTATTCTAGCTTACCAATCCAATTTATAAGGATTTACAGTTTTTTCTAAAATTTGTTTTATTTCACGATTCGATATTTCTGCTATACCACTAGTCTGAGGAAGTTAAGCAATAGAGAACCTATGCATAATATCATATTTCTTTATTAATTTCTTGTTTGTCCTACTAAAATGGAATCCTCCATCTGTAATAATTACTCTTGACATTCTATATCTTGTAAAAATATTTTTATTTAAAAATTTAGAAACACTCCAAGCATCACATTTAGGTACAACAACAACTTCAATCCATTTGGACATATAATGAACGACAAGTAATATATATAAGTTTCCAAATGAAGGCATAAATGATCCCATAAAATTTAATCCTCACACATCAAAAATTTCAACTTTTATTGTATAGATTAGAGGCATTTTGTTTCTTCTAGAAATATTTCCTACTCGTTGACATCGATGACATTTTTTAATATATTCATTAACATCTCTAAAAAGAGTAGACCAATAAAATCCAGCTTACAAAATTTTATAAGCAGTTTTATTTGTTCCAAAATATCCTCCAAATTCAGAATCATGACGTTTTTCAATTATTTGTTGAGTTTCTTCATAAGGCACACACCTTCTAATAATTAGATATTTACATTGTTTATATAAATATGGTTCATCCCAAAAATAGAATTTTGAATCATATATAAATTTTATACATTGTTTATATAAATATGGGTCATCCCAAAAATAGAATTTTGAATCATATATAAATTTCTTTAATTGTTGATTCTTAATATCTGGTGGTAGAATATCACTTACAATATAATTTACTATATCGACATACCACGATATATCTATTTCATCAATATTGTATAATTGTTCATTAGGGAAATTTTATAACTTTTTACTTCCAAAATTAGTTAATATTTCTATTTCTATTCTAGACAAATGATCAGTTATTTGATTATCATTTTTAAATTAGTTAATATTTCTTTTTCTAGTCTAGACAAATGATCAACTATTTGATTATCATTTCCTTTTCTATCAACTACAAAAAAAATTGAAATCTTGTAGTAGAAGTATCCATCTAATTAACCTTGGTTTAACATCCTTCTTTTGCATTAAGTATTTAATAGTAGAATGATCTGTGTGCACTATACATTTAGTTCCAATTAAGTAAGGTCTAAATTTATCAAAGACATTGACAATAACTAATAACTCTTTTTCAGTAGTAGTGTAGTTAATTTGAGCATCATTTAGAGTTTTACTAGCATAATATATTACTTTAAAAACTTTTTTGTGCCTTTGCCCTAAAAAAACTCCAATAGCATAATCATTAGAATCACACATTATTTCAAATGGTTTCTTCCAATCAGGTGGGACTATTATAGGTGCAGTGATTAATTTTTCTTTTAATAATTCAAATGCTTTTATGCATTCCTCCTTAAATTCAAATTTCCTATCTTTTTCTAAAAGTTGGCATAATGGCTTAGTTATTTTTGAAAAATTCTTTGTATAACGCCTGTAGAAACCAGTATGTCCTAGGAAACTTCTTACCCCTCTGACCGTAGTCAGTGGTGGTAATTTTTCAAAAACTTGAATTTTTGCAGGATCTACTTCCATGTAATTTTCAGAAATTTTATACCCAAGTATAATTTCTCCTGCAACCGTAAGTTAACATTTTCCTAATTTAGCACTAGGTTGATTTTTCACATAATTCCATAATTTTTATAAATTATTTAAGCATTATTCAAATGAAATGTCGAACCTAGAGAAATTATCCATAAATACTTCCACTCCACGCTCAATCAAATTACTAAATATTGACATCATACATCTTTGAAATGTTACAGGTACATTGCATAGTCCATAATGCATTCAACAAAAAAGTAAATGTTCCATAAGGGCTTGTAAATGTTGTCTTGTCTTGATCCTTAGGAGAAATTGAAATTTAATGATAACCAGTATATCCATCTAAAAGACAATAATATTTAATTTCAGCCTGTCTATCCAACATTTGATTCAGAAAGGGTAAAGGAAAATGATATTTCCTGGTGGCCAAGTTTAATTTTCTATTGGCTATACAAAGTCACCAACTAGTAACTTATCTTATTGGAATTAATTCAGTTTTCTCATTTACTTCAATGGTCAGTCCTCCTTTCTTTGGAACACAGTGAATTGGGCTCACCCAAACACTGCATAAAATAGAATATATAATTCCAACATCTAACCATTTTAAAATTTCTTTTTTAAGAACTTATTTCATTATTGAGTTTAATCTCCTATGAGGATCATCTTTAGATTCATATTTTCATCTAATAAAATTTTGTGCATACAAATTGAAGGACTAATTTCTTTAATATCTGCTAAAGTTCATCCAAAAACCTTTTTATATTTTTTTTACATTTATATTAATTTTTGTTCTTGAATTTCAGTTAACTTAAAAGATACAATAACAGGCAATGTAGATGAATTGCCTAAAAACACATATTTTAAATGAGCAGGAAATGCTTTCAGTTCAAGTTCATGTGGTTTAATACTTAAAGGAATAAGATTTTTATTGTCATTTTCCAACAAATCTTAATTTTCAAATTTTTCCTGAATATAATCAAAATTTTCTTATTTTATTTTATCCTCATTTTCATTAAATTCTTCTTGCTTTAATTTTTCTTCGAACTCTTTCTTAAATTGCTCATTACTTAGATAATCTGGAACTTCCATCCTAAAACATTCATTGTCTTTTTCTATTGCAGGATATTTCATAGCTTTTGTAATATTAATTTTACTTTTTGATCATTAACTCTCATTACAAATTCTCCTTTTTGCACATTTATCACAACTCTCCCTGTTGCAAGAAATGGTCTCCCTAAAATATTATGAATCTCTTTATCCTCCTCCATATCTAATATTATAAAGTTTACAGGGAAAATAAATTTATCCACTTTTACTAATACATCTTCATTAACTCCTTTAGGATAAGTGACTGATCGATCAACTAACTGAAGAGTTACAATAGTAGGGGAAATATCTCTTAAATCTAAATGTTTAAAAACTGATAGAGACATAAGATTAATACTTGCTCCTAAATCACATAAGGCTTTTCCATAAAACTTTTCACCAATTGCACAAAGTATAGTAAAACTACCAGGATCTTTTAACTTTTCAAGAAGTTTTTTCCTGGATAATAACGCTACACTCTTCACTAAGTGCAACAATCAAATGATCTGCAAACCTCATTTTCTTGTTTAGTATATCTTTCATAAATTTCACATAACTTGGCATTTGTTCCAAAGTCTCAAGTAAAATAATGTTTATCATTAACTTTTTAAGGATTTCCAAAAATTTTGTAACTTATTTTTCTTTATTCTTCTATTTTAGTCGTTGAGGAAACAAAGGTAATGGTTTTTCTTGCTGAACTTGTGTTTGCTCATTTTCATTATGGTCACTTTCCATCTCTTCCTTCTCCTCATCAACTTCAGTTTCTCTTTGGATTCTTGTTTCAACTTCTTTTCCACTACGTAATTGAATTAATTTAATTTGTTCCTTATTTTGATCTTTGGGATTAACTTTCACAGCACTCAGAAGATTTCCTCAAGGTCTGTTACTAAGTGTAGTAGCAATATGTCTTAATTGATTTTCAATATATCTAATAGCAGCCATTGATTTTGTATTTGATTTCCCATATTCAACATTACCTCTTCCATCATTACCTTCTTTTCCTTAACTTGTGGTTTAGAGTTAGAGTTAAGTCTAGGAGGATAATAAGGTCGATAATTAAGATTTCCTTGGTTATTTAAATTTCTAGGGAGGTTCATTGTTATAATATTTCAACTAAATTTATGGTGATTTTTCCATCCAAGATTGTAATAGTTAGAATAAGAATTATTTTTTTTATTATTAATAACATTCAAAGTTTCATAAGATGATTGAGTATCAATTATTCGTCCAGTGAATTTTCCTCTAATACTAGTGGTATTTGAGAATAATTCACTCCAATTTGATCAATCTTTTTCAATATAGCAGTAATTTGAGATGCTAAAAAGACATTGCATCAGATTCATGAATACTAGCTACTCTCTTAGGATTTACCCATTCAGGGGGCCATTGAAAATTATTAGTAGTCATTTCTTCTATTAAAGAGTATGCTTCATCAAAAGGTTTTGACATTAAAGATCCACCAACATTAGCATCTATAATAGATCTAAGTGATTCTACTAATCCATTGTAAAAATTTTGAATTATTAACAAATCTGGTAGAGCATGTTGTGGACATTTTTTAAGGAGATTCTTAAAATCTTTCCCAGGCTTCATATATCGATTTCTCTTTAAACTGACAAAAAGATTTAATATCGTTTTTAAGCTTAGCGGTTTTCAAGGGTGGAAAATGTTTAACCAAGGATTTTGGTGATAGTTCTCCCAAAGTTTTGATAGATCCATGTGCTAATGAGTTTAACAAAGCTTTGACTTTATCCCTTAATGAAAAAAGAAAAATCCTAAGCTTAACAACATCATTAGACACTCCATCATTTTTAAAAGTAGTAAAAATCTCAAGAAAACTAGCAAGATGTAAGTAAGGATCTTCAGTAGGTGTTCCTCCAAACTGATTATTTTGTATCATTTGGATAATAGTAAGTTTAAGCTCAAATGAATTAGCAGTAAAAACAGGATTTTGAATGGTAAAGTGAAGTTCATCTATTTTTGGATTAGCATAATCTTTTTAAGGTCTTTGTCGATTTTCATTTATTTGATTATCTAATTTATTTACGATTTTGATCAAAATTTTAATTTCTTTTTCTTGTTTTCAAATTTTTCTAATAGTACGTTCTAATTCTAAATTATAAGGTACATGATTTTCAGATCTAATATTTCGCATAAACAAAAATAATAAGCAAAGAAAAATTTCTTAAAAATACTCTTAAATATAAAGTTATAAATAAATAAATAAATATATATGTATATATATATATAGAACTTTTGATTTTATAACTTTTTTTGATTTTTTGTATTTTATATATTTTTACCTCTAAATTTCCTAATTTTCCAAATCTATTTAATTTAACGTTACCTTCCCTGACAACGACATCAAAAACTTGGTCCCGGTTGAAGATAATTGTGTAAATTTTATAAAGTTGACTCCGCTTTACAACAGTGCCAAAACCTTGATGTGATATTTTAATAATAATAACGTTAAGCTCTTAACATTGAGATTCTACACAAATATACGTATCGTTATCAAGTAATATAAGACTTTCTGTTTAAGTCCCAAATATCGATCCCACAGGGAAGGTTTAAATTTGAAATGATAAATTAACTAGGAAATTCATTGAAATCAAACGAAATTACTGTCACTAATTTTGAATATTTAAGATACTATAAAAGCTAAATTATTTACTACTAGCAAAATTTAATAGCACGGTTTAAAATTAATAACTACTAATGATGAAGTTATTTAATACGAAAAAACATCTTTCCCACTATAATGAGTTTTCAGTGAAATGAGATGAGATAAATGATTTAAATTTGTATTGTGCAAAATAGGAGCAATTTTAATTTTCTACCAATGAGATTTTGGTAAAATGAGATGAGATAAATGGTTTTAATATTTATTGTGCCAAATAGGAGCAGTTTTAATTCTCTACCCTCTCAGTGTTATAGAAAATCATTGGCTAATCTTAGGTTTAGTCCCTAAATTCGTGGCTAGGCTAAGAGAATACTGGCTCTCACTCCAAAGCTCCCACTTCCCTTCCCCTAAAAACTAACTCTCACTTTAATTTTTAAACACTTAGATCAAATTGAGGATTTGTAGTCTATCTCCCTAGAAATCTCCAATTCTACACCCAATAAAATATATTTTTTTATTTATTTGCACTTAATTCCATGAACAAAATACTCCTTCATGAACTTAAATATGATTCTCACTCTATTGTAGAACTCATACTCCATTTCTCGGATCATATGTTTCACAACATATTTTAACAATTTAATTGACCAAATCAAAAAGTAAATTAAGAGCAAAGTTGAAAAACTATCACAATTTATTTTAAATTTTAACATTAACATATCCACATTATCTCTTCATTTCACCATATCTCAGAGTAGGGAGAAGGATAAATGAAACTACCCAGACTTTATTAGAAAGATACAAAAAAACATAAATTTCATATATAAAAGAAAGTTCATACAAAGATAATAAACAAACAACACTTATTTGAAACTCTTTCCAAAGAAAATCCTTTATAGCCTCTCTTAGGAAACGTAGGAAGAAGAAATCTCTCACTTCTCTTCCTCTCCAACACTTCTTAGAGAAGAATTCACACTTAAACTCACCACAAAAACTCAAAACTATAAAAATAATAACTAACTAATGGTGTGGCATGTATGTGTGTGAAGAAGAAAACTAAAAGGGGTGGAAGAAGCTGAAATGGTGTGAAGGTGTGGGGGAGGGGGGGGGTTCTGATCAAATTTCGGCCCTAAATAGAGCCTAGTTCAATTCTCTAATAGGTGCATCCAAAAAATCTTCAAAAAGCTTCCAAAATTCATCGAATCTTCTAGAAAAAGACTCTACACCGACACTGGCACCGTCGACGCCTATTCTGGCACCAGAGGCCATCTATTTAATTCCTTCTTCTTTGTCAAACGACGCAGTCGGCGTCCAGTCTGGTACCGTCGATGCTGAACAAATTTTTAACTTCTCCATTTTGACTCCAAATTTCATCATTCTTTCTTCTTTTTTGCTGCAAGTCCTCAAAATCAACAACCTACAATAAAACATAAAAAATATCTTCCATTAAAGTGCAATATCACCAAAAAATGAGTATAAATGCATATATTTTTTTGTGTATCAAAATTTCCACAAAAGTTTCAGGAACATCAAATCCTCGATTCAAAAATCCTCACTCCTTGATCAATTTCTTCTTCACCAAAACCTTATCATATAATTTCTGTGCATAATAACTAATGAACTTTCTCATATTCAAACCTCATGTTTATAACTTACCTTGGAGTTGGAAATCATTTGGATAAGAATAGGTGATTCTAATAAATCCTTATGGTGTTTATAGACTTGAATTATGAATTAAATTGAATTATTTTCAGCCTAAACTATCCAAAACTACCAAATAGTTCTAAAAACTGCCAAAAATTACTTAAAAACACATTAAGAAGCTTCCTCAAGTGTTTTATAACTACAACGAGGTTCGACGCTGACCATGCTTAAAATCTGCTGCCCAACATCATTTGGCGTTGAATCTAGCGTTATTTGACTCCAGTGCAAAATTTTGCTCATCTTCGCCTAATGATCAAATAATTTGCGTTCTTTTTCAATTTATTCCATAATTAAAATATTTTATGCATTTTATAACATGTTTAAGGCTTTAAAGTTCATAAAATTAATCTAAAGTGATTTTATAAAAACATAAAGTCACACAAATTTAAATCAAACACAAAGATAACTATGGGTTGTCTCCCATACAGTGTTTGGTTTAACATCATCAGCCTAACATTATAAGTTTTATTCTTGTTTATCCAATATTAAAACCTCTTTAAATATTGGTACGTGCCTTTTAAAATAAGGTTGTAATCTATTTACATTAATTTTAATTATTTTCTTATATTTCGGATCTTCAATTTATATTGCTCCATATGAGTAAACTTTAATAACTGTAAATGGTCCAATCCATCTGAACTAATTTTCTTGTGAATAATTTCAATCGAGAATTATATAATAAAGCTTTCTATCCAGGTTTAAATTCTTTTTTAACTATCTTCCGATCATGCCAATTTTTCATCTTCTCTTTATAAATCTTGACATTATCATAAAATTCATTTTTTATCTCTTCAAGCTTATTCAGTTGCAGTAGTCTTTTCTCACCAACATCTTTTAAATTTAAATTAAATTCTTTATTGGCCCAATAAGCTTTATGCTCCAACTCTACTAGTAAGCAACAAGTCTTTTTCCGTAAATACGTCTATATGGGGATATTGCTATAAATGTTTTATAAGCAGTCTTATAAGCCCATAATATGGTATCTAATTGAACAACCTAATCCAATTTGTTAAGACTTATAATTTTATTTCCAAAATTCCTTTAATTTCATGATTAGATTATTCAGTAAAACCACTTGTTTGGGGAATATAAGTACTGGAGATTCTATGTTGAATATCAAAATTTTTTATTAATTTTTCAATTATTTTATTTCTAAAAAGAGATCCTCCATCAGTATTAATTACTCTCGGCCTTCCATACTTAGAAAAAACATTTTTCATGAGAAATTTTGAAACACTTCAAGCATCACATTAAGGTAAAGCTACTGTCTCAATCTATTTTGAAACATAGTCTACTGCAATCAATATATATAAATTCCCTAAAGAAGGCACAAATTGTCCCAAAAAATCTAACATCCATACATAAACAATTTCAACTTCCAACATAAAATTTAAAGACATTTCATTTCTTTTTAAAATATTACCTACTTGTTGACATCGATCACATGTTCTTACATACATATTAATATTCCTAAATAGAGTAGGTCAATGAAATCCCAATTGTAAAATTTTGTGAGCGGATCTGTAAATTCCAAAATGTCCTTCAAATTTCGAATCATGACATTTTTTAATAATTTGTTAGGTTTTATCATAAGGAACACATCTCCAAATAACTTGATCTTTGCATAGATTATATAAATAAGGATCATCCCAAAAGTAAAACTTTGCATCATGAATAAATTTTCTTTGTTGTTGTGGTGTTAATCCATTTGGTACAAGATCACTAACAATGTAGTTAAACAATGTTCACATACTGATATGCCTACAAATTACCTACATTTTCTTTAAAATTTTATGCTCAAGTTTAATGATTTTTAATGATATTGCACTTTAAAGGAAGGTATTTTGTAAATTTTTGGTTTCAGGTACAAGAAATGAAATTTTGGAGAAAATGAAGCAAAAATGATGCAATTTGGAGTAAAAAAGAGCAAGAAAAAAAATTCTGACTTGACACATTTTGATATGTTTTTATGCTTAATCTATTTTACATTTCTCCAATGCTTTTCAATGAAATTACAATTTAAAGAAAGATTGTTTTAATGCTTATTTTGTAGGTATATTTGTTAGGAGTGAAATACAACTGAAATGGGGAGAAACAAAGCCAAACGAAGCAAAATGGTGGAGCTACTGTAGAGTGGTGCATGATGTGCCAAAATTCAGAGAACCGATGCATGATGCGTCAAAGACAAATTTTTGTAAACTAAGGCAGTTCAGAGCTAATTTTCCATAAATTTTCAAAGGGACACTTGTTCTAAACACCCCTTGGAGTGATTTAATGCTTTTAGACACTTTGGAAGGTTCTTTTATGAAGGGATATGTCTCTTGGATCAATGGACATGTCTTTTGAATTCAGAAGAGTTGACTTTTGGATAAATTTTTGGAGGGAATTTTGAATTCTTTTTGGAGGGAGGCAGCCTTTTATAAAAGAGAGGGAAGTCTAGGGTTTTAAGAGGAGTTTTGGGGGGGGCGTGAGTGTGAGTGTGTGTGTGCATGTGTGTGGCATGAGAAAGTGAGAGGCAAGGGATTGTAGACTTTCATTATAGATTCTAAGAGGAGAGGGAAGGTGAGAGATTTCTTATTCATTACACTTCTAAGAGAGAATTGAGAGTGCTTGTAAAGAGAGAAAAGCTTGAAGAGAACTTCTAGAGATTTTCTTGGAAAAGATAGTGAGATAAGTTGTGTTTTTTATTTATTTTATTTGATAAACTTATTTTTATTAATGAAATATGTGTTTTGTCGTATCCTTCTCATGAATTCTGAGTAGTATTCTTTATTCTTTTCCCTACTTTGAGATATGATTTTGTAAAGTATTGATTTTATTTTATAAGGTTTTAATTGTCAATAATTTGTGATGATTTGAACTCGTATTTTCATTTGCTTTTCTATCTGACCAATTGAAATGTTAAAATGTGTTGAGAAACATAAGTTTTAAAAGGGTTTTGATTTCTACAACATGGGGGAGAATCACATTTGATTTCATGGGAGAGTATTTCATCCATGAGGTTGAGTGCAAATAAATAAAGAAATGTACTTTATTGGATGCAGAATTAGAGATTTTAAGGTGAAAGATTAAAATCTCCAATTTGGTCTGATTGATTAAAAACTGATGCGAGATTGTTAGCCCTTAGGCGAGAGAGTAGTGGAAGCTCTGAAGTAGCAGCCCGTATCCTCCCAGCTTAACCACAACATTATGGACTAAACTCTGGATTAATCAATGTTATTTATGCTCTCGGAAGAGGGTAAAGAATATAATTGCTCCTATTTGACACAAAAAAATTTATTTATATATTTTTAAATGATTTTAATTTCTTCGCAATCCATATTCTCATTGTAAAAGGGAATGTTGCTTTCTTAAATTTAAACTCTTCGTCACAAAACTTTGTTTAGTTTATAGAATTTTACTTTTGAAGTTTAGCAATTGGTTTAGTTAACTTTATTCTTTTAGTTACATTTCTGTTTGCATTCATTAAACCCATTTTAAATAGTCTTTCTTACTTTAATTTTTTGAATATTGTAGTTTATGTTATTATCATAAGAATTTCCATCTTCCAAACTAAGAATTGATAGTAGTAGACTAGAATTAACCTAAGGGATTTCCTACTGCGTTTCTCTGTGGGATTGATAATGGAGTTTTTAAAGAAAGTCTTATATTACTTGAAGCGATACGTGCACTTGCGTAGAACTCCTAGCGAGAGAAAAATTTTATATATTTTATATAACATTTCAATTTTGCACATTAACTACTTAAGATAAATTTGGTCAAGGTTTTTGCCATATTTTTGAAAGCTAAATTAGTGCGTAATTTCAGTACGGGTCAAGTTTTTTGCACCATTACTAAGGATTTAAATTGACATAAAACATGCAGAAAAATAACACACACTAGGGGTGCATCAAGTTTTTTGTGTCATTGTCAGGGAAGCTTCGATAAGTACTTTAGGAAAATTTTAGTTAAACTTGTAAGACTTAGATTTAAAATTTATAGTATTATTATATAGTGTGTTTAGTTGTTGTGTGTTTATTTTAAAGAAAATCCAAAATACCAAGAATATTTTTAAAATCTATCATATTAGTTAAGTCTTTAGATTTTTATGCATAGTTCATGAGCTACAGATCTTGAATTATACAAGTCAAATTTGGAGAGAACTTTTGGGAGAGATTTGAAAAGAATTCATGAATTTAAAGTAGAAATAACGAATCAACGATATAATAAATATTCAGATTTGGATTATAATACTAGTAGCTTTGAAAGAGTAAACCCCAAGAGAGTGACAAAATTTCAAGAAGATATGCTTAAAATTTTAATTTCTCAAGTTGCAGATATTGAGAGGAAGTTGGATCAATACATAAAAAGATATCCTCAAGGAACCTCAATTATTGAGAAAATTTCATTTGGACAATGGATTGAAACTGGCCATGAGATACATAATTCTTATTCTAATTATTAGAATCCAGGTTGAGAAAATCATTTGAATTTTAACATGAATAATAATTTTGCAGAAGAAGACTAATTTTGGGAAGATAATCAATTTGATCGAGCATGTAGTTGGAGTAATCATGGCTATTATAATGATGAACTTTTGTTTCCTCATAATTTTGACTTCAACCTCTGGAATGATGAGAAGGATTTTTTAGAAGAGGTTGTTATTCAAATGGAGAGTGGGTTGGAGTGTCAAGGGACCGCAATGAGGAATATGGAAAACCAACTGGGGCAGATTATTAAGTCAGTTATTAATTCTCCTCAATTTAACTTCAACCCACAGGATGAGAAGGAAATAATGTTAGAAGAGGTTGTGATTCAAATAAAGAGTGAGCTAGAAAATCAAAAGGTCACAATAAGGAATATAGAAAACCAACTAGGACAAATTATTAATGCAATTAATAATTAAACCCCAGAGATTTTACCTAGTGACCCTAAGATAAACACTAAAGAGATGAATGATGAGCAATTTAAAATTATCGAACTAATATTTAGAAGAGAATTCGAGGATATGATTCAAAAGAACTTTGAGTTGAGAAATGGGGATAAGGAGATTGAAAGACCAACAGAAAAAATTTCTAAGGAATTAGAAAAACCTATTTCCTCAACTAAGATAAATATAGAAAGAACACCTCTACCATTTACTCAGTACCAATGAGAAGAATCGAAAGAAAACCCTAAAAAAAAGAGTAACCTAGAAGAATTTGATCTAGAATTGGAATTATCTTGAGAGAATCCAATCCAAAATTTGGGAGATCATGAAGTATCTTATAAAGATCCATTTCTTATATATTTTAAGGATGATATTAATATGAAAATTGTGAAAATCACTAGAAGAATATTAGATATAGAAAGAAATATGAGGGACATGGATATGAATTAATCTAAAAAGGACGAGCCAAACAAAAAGTTTAAATTCAAGGAATTTGTAGGAATCCCTAGATCTGAAAAAGATTGGGTGATTGATCAAGGATTACTTAAATGGAATTTTGATCCTAGTGGAATCATTTGTTGGGTTGGCGACGTTAAACAAAGCGCTTTATGGTAGGCAACCCATAGTTATCAGTGTGGTTTGATTTAGTTTTCTAGAGAGTTGTGATTATTAGTGTTGTACTGTGTTTGTTTTAGTGTTGATTGTTTAGTTTGAATTATGATTGGTAGATGTTTGGATTGTTTGTGGTTTGATTAGATTTTTGTGTTTCATGAGGGAGGTGATTCCTTAACTTCTTATTATGGATAAACTTATATATTCTCTTGTAGTAGTTGGATTGACGAGTCCACTACGACTTGAGTCTCACTCGGACTTATGTTTTACAAAGGACATCATTGATTTTAACAATGACAATTCCATCTCAGTATTATTACTTCTTTTCTGTGACTTTATTTTCATTTGATAGGAGTAGCTAACCTATTTGATGAGTAACATGTTGATGAATTTACACTATCCTTATAGCTAGTAGAGGTGCTTAATTAAGGAATATGGTGATGCCTGACGTTAGTGCTCGAGAGCCAATATATCAGGGATAATCTTATATTTGGGATTAAAATCAATAAAATCATTTATAAGTACCCAATATATCTTTGTAGTGATTCCATTAGAAATTGGAAGTAAGTTAGTGAGAGGCAATGGAATAAAGAAAAAATTGACCTCATTTTTCATGTGTGTTTGTGTTTATGTTACAATAATATAAGGAATTGGAGAACACATAAATATATATATTCCTATGTCGATACCTATTCTGCTTGTTAGACCTTCCTTTCCATTTTATCGAGCATGTTTTAGTTTAGATTTACTTTCTATTGCATATTGTTCTGTCCTGGTGAATACTTGTAAATGTTTGTGAAAGAAAGAATTTCTAAACAATTTTTCTTCATACTTATATTTTCTTTATTGAATGTTATAAATGTTTAAAATCAAGTTTTGGGGTAGGAAGAAAAATAAATTTTTAAGTTATTGTACTTCTTTTTAATTTAATATTATTGCAAGCATGTTCTAAGCTTGATTTACTTTCTCCTGCAGTCATTCTATTATGATTATGCACGTATATGAATTTTATAGGATCTTATAGTAGTTAGTAGATTCAACTTTTACCTTTTCTTCCTCATACATTTTATGGAATTAAGGGTAAAATATGTAAAAATTCAAGTTTGGGGGAAAAAAATTTCATTTAAAAAGAAGTAAACTAAATTTTATTTGTCCATAATTAACTATATTTTTAAAATTAATTTAACATGATCTTGAATATTAGAGTTTAACTTTAAATTAATATATTTATGTTTTTAAATATAGGTAAATTTTTTTAATAACGAAGGTCAATTCTAAAGTTAAAGATATTTTGTATGAAAGGATAAGACTATGTTTTTCTTATTTTAAGTATTGGAAATTGTATTTTTGAAGTATTAATAATTTTAGAATTTCTTGTAAGAAGAAAAGAATGATACTTTTTGAAAAATCATAACCTAATATGAATTTATAAAGTGAAGAAAGGTAAGGAGTTTTAAATTTAAAGAGAGGATAGTGAAGTTCAAAATTATTAAAAGCTATCCAGATATGGTAATCCTCACTTGAGAAAGAGAAAGAAAAAAAAAAGAATTGAAAATATTCTACAAGGAAAAAAAATAAAAGAAAAGAAAAAAGAGAAAAAGAAAGAAAAATGAGTAAGGAGAAGCTCAAGGAGATGCCTAATCAAAAATTGACTTCACTTGAATCAACTTAAGGAAAAGGCTTTATTACATTTTCTAAACTTGTATTGGAGTATTAGTATCATTACTAGTAAAGTTTTCATGAAGTTCTTTTTCATATGAATATTCTAAGTATCCTTGATAAGACAAATTGCAATTCTTCTTGAAATGAATAGAGATTCAGAAATCTTAAATTTGATTACTAAGTACTCTTGGACTTAGAGTTTGAATCTAAGTTATTAAAGGTTTTTCTTAAATATTACTATTTTATTTATTAAACTAAAGTATACAAGTTTATTAGTTAATCTCTATCTTAAGTCATATTTTGATGTAGTAAAAGAGTCACCTGAGGACAAATAACTTTTAAGTTTGGGGGATTTTCATACGCCTAAAAATTACCTACTTTTTCACAAATATTTTATGCTCAATTTTAATGATTTTTAATGATTTTACACTTGAAAAGAAGGCATTTTGCAATTTTTTTTTGTTTTCAGTACAAGAAATGAATTTTTGGAGAAAATGAAGAAAACAATGGTGCAATTTGGAGTAAAAATGAGCAAGAAAGAAAATTATGACTTGACACATTTCAATATGTTTTTCTATGCTTAATATACTTTACATTTCTCAATAATTTTTAATTGAAATTACACTTTTAAAAAAGGTTGTTTTCATGCTTATTTTGTAAGTATACCTGTTAGGAGTGAAACACAACTGAAACATGGCGAAATGGAGTTGAAACGGAGCCAAACAAACAAAAATGGTGGAGCAACTGTAGATTGGCGCATGATGTGCCAAAAATTTGAGAATTGGTGCATGATGCGCCAAAGATGACTTTTTATGGATTAAGTCGGTTTGGAACAATTTTTATGCGAATTTCCAAAGAGACACTTATTCTAAACACCCAGTGGAGTGATTCATTGCATCTTGATACTTTAGAAGGTTCTTTCATGAAGGGATATGTCTCTTGGATAAATAGATATTTCTTTTGAATTCAAAAGGGTTGACTTTTAGTTAGAATTTTGGAGTAAATTTTGATTACTTTTTGGAGGGAGGCATCCTTTTATAAAAGAGAGGGAAGTCTAGGGCTTGGAGAGGAGTTGGGGGGGTGTGAGTGAGTGAGTGTGTGTGTGGCATGGGAGAGAGAGGCAAGGGCTTGTATATGTGTGGCGTGTTTGGGGCAAAAAAGTTAAAGATAGAGAGAGAGAAAGTCAAGGGCTTGGAGATTTTCTTCAATCATGAAAGGCAAGAGGAAGAGATAGAGAGAGAAAGTCAAGGGCTTGGAGATTTTCTTCTAGGGTTAAGAGGGAAGGTGAGAGATTTCTTCTTTATTACACTTCTAAGAGAGAATTGAGAGTGCTTGTATGGAGAGAAAGACTTGAAGAGAACTTCTAGAGATTTGAGGTATGGTTTTGTGAAGAATTGATTTTATTTTATGAAGAATTGATTTTGTTTATACATTTTTAAATGTCAATAATTTGTGATGATTTGAACTTTGATCTTCATTTACTTTTCGATCTAGCCAATTAAAATGTTAAAATGTGTTGATAAACATATGTTCCCAAAGGGCTATGATTTCTACAAGTGGGTAGAATCACATTTGATTTCATGGGTGAGTATTTCATCTATGGGGTAGAGTGCAAATCACTACGGAAATATAATTTGTTGGATGCAAAATTGGAGATTTTAAGGTGACAGATTAAAATCCCCAATCTGGTATAATTGATTAGAAACTGATATGAGATTATTAGCCCTCAGGTGAGGGAGTAGTGGGAGCTCTGGAGTGGCAGCATGTATCCTCCCAGCCTAACCAAAAAATTAGGGACTAAACTCTGGATTAGTCAATGTTCTTTATGAACTCGAAAGAGGGTAAAGAACCAGATTCNTTGTTGCAATTAAAGTATTGCTTTTCTAAAATCTTAGTTTGTAGTTCTAATATTACTCCCTGTGGGATCGATGCCCAGGACTCCATTAGAGCCCTATATTACTTGAGCGATACGTATACTTGCATTGATAAATGTGACTTTACAGTTGAATATTTATTACATCCATATTTATTGAATCTATAACTGTTATTAAGTTTTGGTACAGTTACTGAGGAATTAAATCTTTTAGCAGCAGTATTAAATACTTAAATTTTTAAGCATATATAAAGTCGCGGTCAAGTTTTTAACGAACTTGCCGGGGAGTAAACAAAAATCACAATTAGAGTAACGGACAAATTAGGATTATTAGATAATTGTTACTTGAATTGCAACTTATTTTCATATTTAGTTAATTGTTTGGTTGTGTACTGATTTCAAATTGTATGCGTAAATTTGGACCTGAAAATCTTATACCCTACGATTTGGAATTAGAACACACTGTTAGAAAAATTAGAAGATTGAGAGGAGAAACTAGAAATTCTGATACAATGGAAAACAACATGAACAATCAAGGAATAGAAAAAGAACACCAACCTAGACCCCTACAACATTGTGCTAATTTTAAATATGACAGAGTTTCAAACGATGTTGTTAGACATAGACTTTTTCCTTTTTCACTGAGGGATAAGGCTAAGATGTGGTTAAATTCATTAGCACTAGGATCTATTAGAACTTGGGGAGAACTTTCACAGAAATTTCTATCCAAATATTTCTCTCCATCCAAAACTGCTAAACTTAGAAATGACATAACATTGCTCTGTCAAATTGATGGAGGGTCAATATACGAATCTTGGGAGAGATTTAAATCTTGGGAGAGACTTAAAGATCTTCTTAGGAAATGCCCTCATCATTCATTACTAGATTGGTTGATAATTCATACTTTTTATGATGGATTAGAGGGATCACTTAGATCAATTATAGATGTTGTGGCGGGTGGTTCGTTAGTGTCAAAACCTTTCGATGAGGCTTATTCGTTAATAGAAGAAATGGCTACCAACAATTTTCAATGGCCCTATGAAAGGGAAAATCGTAAAAGAGTAGCTAGTATCCATGTTTCAGATGCAATATCTATGTTAGCTTCGCAGATTGCAGCAATATCAAAGAAATTAAATCATTATGGGATGAACTATTCTCCAACACCTCCTACGATGGAAGAGAATACATTTGGGCAATTTGTGGATGNGACAACGGGATTTCAATTCCGATGACCTACAGCTTCTTACGGGCAAACTCCACACCAAAAATAGTGCCGACACTTATTTAATAGTAAAGTTTCATGAAGTTCTTTTTTATATGAATACTTTAAGTGACTTTAATATGACAATTTGCAATTTTTCATGAAAAGAATAGAGAATCAGAAATCTTAGACTTGATTGCTAGATATTCTTATACATTTAGTATTAACTGGAGTTGTTGTGAATTTTCTTAAGTTATGTTATTATATTTAGTGGAGTAAAATATGGAAATCTAGAAGTTAAATTCTTATATTTTTATGTAGTACGTGAGTTACCTGAGGACAAGTAACATGTAAGTTTGCGGGATTTTGATACACCAAAATTATATGCATTTTTAGACCCATATTTTATACTCATTTTTGGTGATATTACACTTTAATGGAAGCTATTTTTATGTTTTCTTGCAGGTTGTTGATTTCTAAGACTTGAAATAAAAAGTAAGCAAAAAAGATGGAATTTGGAGTTAAAATGGCATTTTTAAAGAAATACTCAGCGCCAACGGCATCAGAAGCAGCACCGATGGCGCAGACTTATAGAATGTCTGATGGATTTTACTCAGCACCTGACAATGCCAGAGGTAGCGCTGACGGTGCCATTTGGCAGAGAGCAGCAAAATTAAATACGGGACACTGGCGCCGGCGGGGCCAGAATGGACGCTGATGGCGCCAATGTCGGTTCAAACCCTATTTCTTAAAGATTTGATGAATTTGGATGCTTTTTGATTGATTTTTGGATGCACCTATTGGAGAAATGACTCTAGGCTCTGTTTGGGGCCGAAATTGATCAGAAAAGGCACTCCTCTTCATTTCGACTTACTCATTTTTGCCACACCTCACGTCGAAACAAATTTTTCATCTTCATTCTACCGCCATTCAGAAGTTTATTAGAGATTTATCTTTAAGTGTTCAAAGTTTTATGGAGAGATTAAGTGTGAATTCTTCTCTAAGAGTGTTGGAGAAGGAGAAAAGTGAGAGATTTCTTCTTCCTACATTTTCTAGGAGAGACTACAAGGGATTTGCTTTGAGAAAGAGTTTTAGATAAGTGTTATTTGTATATTAGTGTTGTATGAATTTTTTTTTATAGATGAACTTTTTTTTTTGTCGTATCTTTCTCATGAAGTCTGAGTAAGATATGATAAAATGAAGAGATAATATAGGTGTGCCAATATTAAAATATAAAATAAATTGTGATGATTTTTTAACTCCGAACTTAATTTA
The DNA here is from genome assembly GCA_002079205.1 of Phalaenopsis hybrid cultivar. Lineage (NCBI taxonomy): Eukaryota > Viridiplantae > Streptophyta > Magnoliopsida > Asparagales > Orchidaceae > Phalaenopsis > Phalaenopsis hybrid cultivar. The sequence continues at coordinate 118,579 of JXCR01140119.1, read as the reverse complement.
CTTTTTGATCTGGCCAATTGAATTGTTAAGATGTTTTGTGAAACATATGATTCGGGAAATGGAGTATGATTTTTACAACAAAGTGAGGATCACATTTGATTCCATGAAAGATTATTTCGTTCATGGAATTAAGTACAAAAAATAGGGAAATATACATTGATTTGGTGTAGAATTAGAGATCTTAGGGTGACAGAATAAAATCCCCAATTTGTTCCTAGTGTTTAGAACTAAAGCGAGAGTTAACCTTTAGGTAAAGGGAAGTGATAGCTCTAGAGTGGGAGCCAGTATCCTCCTAGCCTAGCCACAAATTTAGGGACTAAACCTGGGATTAGCCAATGATTTTCTATAACACTATATCATAATAGAAAATTAAAACTGCTTCTATTTGGCACAATACATATTGAAACCATTTATCTCATCTCAATTTAACAAAATCTCATTGTAGTGGGAAAGATACTTTTTCACATAAGAAATCTTCATCTCATAAAGATAGTTTAATAGCTTAATAATTACGATTTAAGCTTTGCATTTTAGTTTTACTAGTAGTTAAATAATTTAGTTTTGATTGCATCGTACACATTTGAAATTAGTGATAGTAGTTTCATTTAATTTCTATAAATTTTCTAGTTAATTTATCGTTACAAATTTAAACCTTTTCTGTGGGATCGATATTCGGGGTTTAAATAGAAAGTCCTTTATTACTTGATAACGATATGTATACTTGCGTAGAATCTTAACATTAATTGCTTAAATTTCTTAATAATAAACATTGCATCAAGCTTTTGGCACCGTTACATAGAGGAGTCAAACGTATATAAATTTTACACAACTATATTTTACGTGGATCATATTCAAATGGTTTAAAACGATCAGTTTGGGGGAACACGAACTGAAGATCCTAATTTATACCTTGCTAATTTTCTAGAATTATGTGCTACATTTAAATATGATGGAGTGTCAAATGATGCCGTCAGACTTAGAATTTTCTGTTTTTCACTAAGGGATAAAGCTAAGATGTGGTTAAACTTATTATCACCTAGATCTATAAGAACTTTGGGAGATTTTTCACAAAAATTTTTATCTAAATATTTCCCACCTTCAAAAACTGCTAAGCTTAGAAATAATATTACATCTTTTTGTCAGTTTGAAAGGGAATCAATTTATGAAGCCTGGAAAAGATTCAAAGATCTCCTTAGAAAGTTTCCACACCATGCATTGCCAAATTAGTTAATAAGTTAAACTTTTTATAATGAGTATGTTGGATCTCTTTGATCTATAATTGAGGCTACTGGTGGTGGATCATTATTGTCAAAACCATTCAATGAAACATATTCATTAATTGAAGAGATGGCTACTAATAATTTTCAATGGCTCTCTAAAAGGGTAAATCCAAAAAGAGTAGCTAGGATGCAATATCTAGGTTAGCTGCATAAATAGTTGTTATATCAAAGAAGACAGATTAATATGAATTGAATTATTTCTAAAACGTCATTTGTGTCAGAAAAAATTCATTGGGACAAATGATATAATCTCTATCTTCTTATGAAACCATAAATGTAATAAATAATCGTTCTAATAATCCTAATGCCAATTATTATAATTCTGGTTGGAAGAATCATCCAATTTTAGTTGGAGTAACAATAATCCACAATGGGGAAACAACACTGTGAATCCATTGGTGAACTCCAATAATAAATGAAATCCAACTTATAAACCTAATTATCCTCTAGGATTTAATAATTTACAAAGTAAGAAGAAAAAGTTATCAATGAAAGAATTGATATTACAAATGGGAAGTCAATTACAAAGTCAAGGAGGTGCAATTAGAAACATGGAAAATCAATTGGGATGTATTACTACCGTACTTAGCAATAGACTTCCAAGAACATTACCTAGTAATGTTGAAGTAAATTCTAAAGATTAGAAAAAATAGCAAATTAAAGCTATTCAACTTAGAAGTGGAAAAGAATTGGAAAAAAAAGTTCAAGAAGAAGTTAGATTTGAGAAATATGATGTGAAAAATGAAAATTTAGGTGAAGATTTTCATTTTGAGTCATAATGTCCAATGAAACCAATGAAAATCAATTTCGAAAGACCACCACCTCTATTTCCTCAAAGATTCAAGAAGAAAAATAGAGACAATCAATTTTCAAAATTTTTATAAATATTAAGGAAATTAACAATAAATATTCTATTTATTGAAGCTTTGGAACAAATGTCAAGCCATGTGACGTTCATGAAGGATATACTTAATAAGAAAAGAAAGTTTATAGATAATGAGACTGTAGCACTCAGTGAAGAGTGTAGCGCTATAATTCAGAAAAAACTTCTTGAAAAGCTTAAAGATATTGAAATTTTTACAATTCCTTGTGCTATTGGTGAACAATTTTATGGAAAAGCTTTATGTGATTTAGGAGTTTGTATTAATCTTATGTCAGTATCAATTTTCAGAAGGTTGGGCTTAGGAGCTATTTCACCTACGACTATAACTCTTCAGCTAGCTGATCGTTTGATTACATATTCTAAAGGAGTTATAGAAGATGTTTGATAAAAGTTGATACATTTATCTTTCCTATGGACTTTATTGTATTAGATATGGAGGAAGTTAAAGAAAATCCTATCATTTTAGGAAGACCATTTCTTTTCACTGGAAGAGCTTTCTTAGAAATGCAGAAAGGAGAACTAACTATGAGAGATTGTGATTAATAGGTTACATTTAACATTGCAAAATCAATGAGATACCTTGCAAAAGAGCAATATATTCAATGCTTTAGAATGGATATTAATGAATATTTAAGACATGGATATTTTAAGAAGACATTTGAAAGTTAATTTGAAAAGGAATATATTGGATATCAAGATGAGGATAAAATTCAAGATGAATTTATGGAAGTTAGTAAAGAAGATTTGGATTATGTTCAAGAAAAAAATTGAGATGTTAGATCCTACAGAATGTTATAAAAATCTGTTTTCATATATTGAGAAACATCCTGAACTAGAACTGAAAACACTTCCTATACATTTAAAGTATGCATTCATAGGAGATTTATCTACATTACCTATTATAGTATCCTCAGATTTAACTGATACACAAGAACAACGGTTATTGGGAACATTAAAAAGATCTAAAAAAGCCTTTGGATGGACATTAGCTGATATTAAAGGAGTCAGTCCTTTAATTTGTATGCATGGAATTTTATTGGATGATCAGCACAAACGAAGAGCTGATCCTTAAAGGAGATTAAATCTGATGATGAAAGAGGCTGTTAAGAAAGAAATTCTAAAATGGTTAAATGCAGGAATAATATATCCTATTTCAGCCAGTGCATGGGTAAGTCCAATTCACTGTGTTCCAAAGAAATGTGGTGTAACTATAGTGACAAATGAGCATAATGAATTTATATCAACAAGATAAGTCACTGGTTGGTGAATCTGCATAGACTATAAAAAATTAGATTTTGCCACCGGAAGGATCATTTTTCTTTTCCCTTTTTGGACAAGATGTTGGATAGGCTGGCTGAGCACAAATATTTTTGTTTTCCAGATGGATATACCTGTTATCAGTAAAAACCAAATGCTCTAGAGGATCATGAGAAAACAACATTTACTAGTCCTTATGAAACTTTTGCTTTTTAGTGAATTTCTTTTGGATTATGTAATGCACCTGCAACATTTCAAAGATGTATGGTGTCAATTTTTGGTGATTTAATTGAAGAAGTGATTAAAGTCTTTTTAGACGATTTTTATGTGTTCGGAACTTCAATTGAAATATGTTTAAATCATTTAGAGAATGTTTTGGAACAATGTGAAAAGACTAATCTCGTATTGAATTGGGAAAAATGTCTAGTTATGGTTGCAGGAGGAATTTTTCTTGTGCGTAAAATTTCAAAAAATAGCATGGAAGTAGATCCTGCAAAAAATTCAGGTTATATCAAACCTACGTCTCCCTACTACAGTAAGAGGAGTTAGGAAATTTTTAGGACATGCATGATTTTTATAGGCGATATATCAAAGATTTTTCAAAAATTACTAAACCTTTAAGCCAACTTCTAAAAAAAGATAAAATTTGACTTCAACCAAGAATGCTTTAAAGCCTTCCAAACTTTAAAGGAAAAATTGATCACTACTCCTATAATTGTTTCACCTGATTGGGAGAAACCTTTTGAGTTAATGTGTGATGCTATTTTAGGGCATAAAAAAGATAAGATTTTAAAAGTTATATACTATGCTAGTAAGACTCTTAATGATGCTCAGATTAACTACACCACCCCTGAAAGAAAGTTATTAGCTATTTTATAACTTTTTTATAAGATTAGATCATATAAGATTACAACTAAATATATATGCATGCTGACCATTTGACCATTAAATATCTGATGCAAAAGAAGGATTTGAAACCAAGATTAATTAGATAAGTACTTCTGATGCAAGAGTTTGATATTGTGATAGTCAATACAAAAGGGACTGATAATCAAATTATTGTTTATCTATCTAGACTAAAACATGAAGAAATACTTTATTTGGAAAAAGAAGTTAATGAAACTTTTCCTGATGAACAACTTTATGTTATTAAAGGATGGGAAATACCTTGGTATACTGACATTGTAAATTATATTGTTAGTGTTATTTTATCTTATGGGCTGACAAAAAATAGGAAAACAAATTCATTTATTTTGCAATATCATATTTTTGGGATGACCCTTATTTTTATAAATAATGCAAAGATTTAGTAATGAGACGATGTGTGCCTTATTGAGAAATTCAGGAAATCATCCAAAAATATTATGATTTTAAAATTGGAGGTTATTTTGAGAATGAAAGAAGTACTCATAAAATATTGCAATCTGTATTTTATTGGCCTACTCTATTTAGAGATGTTAATATGTACATAAAAACATGTGATCGGTGTCAGAGAGTAGGTAATACTTCAAGAAGTGATGGAATGACTCTAAATTTTAATTTTAAAATTGAAATTTTTGATGCGTGGGGATTGGATTTTATGGGACCATTTACATCTTCATTTGGAAATTTTCATATATTGATTGTAGTGGATTATCTTTTGAAATGGATTGAAATAATCACTTTACCTCAATGTGATGCTCGAAGTGTTTCTAAATTTTTAATTAAAAATATTTTCACAAGACATGGAATGCTGAGAGTAATCATTACCAATTGAGGATGTCATTTTAAAAATGCAACAATTGCAAGATTGATAGAAAAATATAGTATAAAGCATAAAATTGCAACTGCTTATCATCTTTAGAATAGTGGTTTAGCGGAAGTATCTAATCAAGAAATTATGTGAATTTTAGAAAAGAATGTTAGTCCTAGTAAAATGGATTGGTCTGTTAGATTGGATACGACATTATGAGCATACATGATAGCTTTTAAAACACCTATAAGACTGTCCCCTTGTAGAATAATTTTGGGAAGACTTGACACTTACCAGTAGAATTGGAACATACAACTTATTCGGTTATTGTCAGCACAATTTTTTTTGGAGGGGGGTCCTGTGGAAACTGTTGGTCGNGTGCTTATATATATATATATCTATATATATATATATGTATGTGTGTGTGTGTGTGTGTGTGTCTATATTCAAATTGATCCCATATCTTTCAAATTTTAGATGAAAGGGCACTACACCTAAAACTATGTGTCTATCCTGAAATATATATACAAGAGTTGAGGGTGAGGCTCGATCAAATAAACCAAGAAATATATTACATCTGTTTGGTCTGCGAAACCATTTTTATTATAAGCCGAAAAGTTCCCTTATTTAATAGGGAGAATTAGATAAAGTTTATATTAAGTTGGGTTTATGAAAGTTTTCTATAAAGGCAAGCCCTTATAGTTAATTACATCTTAGTTAACCAAAATTACTTAAGAAAACTCTCAATAAAATTAAGGGATATTATCTTTAAGAATATCAAATAGATAGGACTTTTCAATGAGATCAGGCAACGAGGTGTGTGAAAAGGGAATGGTTCAAATTTGGAACATTTAATTTTGGAATTCAAAGGAAGAAGAACTAGGGGATGTCCCAAATCCTGAGGAGAACCTCGATGACTTCCCAGTCTACCCTATGGTTTGGTTTTAATTTAGAGGAGAAATTATTCAAGTGTTTCATCTTGTAAATATTATTAATTAGGGCTTACATTCATGTAAAAAGATCACACAAATAACATGGAAGATATGAGAATTTAGGTCATGAAGAATGATAACCTCAGAATCCTAAAGCAAGTTAGGGCTGATATTATACAGTAGAGTCATAAAAAAGCCTAAATATAAGGTTGAGTATTTATGTCACACTAGGCTAACAATCTCAAGATCCTATGACTTGTTGTTTAATTCTAAGGAAAGAATGGTTTAGTTGAAGTAGAAATTTTTTGATATTAAAGATGGACGTGTTGCGCACAATGCATTGAAGATGGTCCTCGTCGTGACAAGTTTAAGTTTTCTAATGTGTCAGGTCCTGATGTTAAATCAAGTGTTTCCTAAGGTTATGTTGATTTAAATTATATGGGGAATATTAAAGTTGATTAGAGTGAAGCCGGTTAGGATCCTACGGTTCCCTTGTTCCGACACTAATATTTTCTTTTGGATTCACGTAGTCCAAATGAATTTACCAAACTCAACTTAATGGGTTCCAAAAATTCATTTAGACAGTGGAAAATCTCCTCAGTAACCGTAGGTTACCTCTTCTGAGGAATTCTCAATCATCCGATAGAGAAGCCTTAATTTAGTTGCAATTTTTGTTCTGTGATGTTTGTGATTAAATTTTGAGTTGTCTTATATTTTGATTGTTGTGGCAATGAATTTTATCTTGTTTATTTTTTTAGTTTTGTTATTATAGCTATCCTAATAGTTTTGATTTTGACATGTAAGGTGACATTTTCGTTTATCATGCAAACTCAAGATAAGAAGTTCAGAAATGTGAATGCAATAATTTTAAAAGCATACTTCCCGATTCTTCTCACTCCACCTGAAAGGTTAGTATTGGCAATATGTATACAGAGTTTGCAACAAATTCAAATTGCAGGATTAGATGAAGGTATAGCTACCAAACCCCAAGTTATGACTTTGTTAAGTCTTGGAAGGTCTTAGTGGATGGTTTTAGAATAAAATATAGCAAGTTCAGTTTGCCCTTCAAAATATTCAAGATATTTCAATGTGCTCGGTTCATTTTGAACTTATCATATTATTCTATTAATCATCCAAGGTTAAGCTAAGGTTATCCCATTGCTCAAGGAAACTTGATGTTCTACTTATCCAAGGCTAGGACACTCAATTGATCAATCGATATTTCATTTAAGAGTTATGTGGGTGAGTGCCCCTAAGGCAAATTCAAGTAAGCAAAAGTTTTTAGTTTCCATAGTTAAATTTTGGCTTATAGTATAAAATTGTGTTAGCCATTAAACGTGTTATCTACTAAATCCGATCAAATAAGTTTAAATGTCAAGCCTAGGACACTACTAAGCTTTGAACAATCACAATAGGTTAAGTGGTAATTAACAATTTTTTTTTTAATTGCATGTATTTTTATTGAAGGATCACATTCTCATCAATTGTGGGTTTAAAATGAATGGAATATTATCCTCCTAACTAAAATCCATCACATAAGGATCATTTAATTTTGATTGACTTCCAAGCCATGATAATGAAGGAAATAATAATTTTTTTTATATTATGGAGAAGGTGACAAGTGAGTTTCTACCTTTTAATCCCATTGTTTTTGAATAATCCAAATATGTTTAATAGGATCAAGGTTACCCATTTTCCCTTTAATTAATCCAAAGTTTAATTAAGGCACCAAATCCTAAGTTACCCTTCTGCCTTTGGGGCTCTTCATCCCATAACTCATTAATCAAAATTTAGATGACTTTGAGAGTTTAAATTGCCTTATCCATGGATTAATTAAAAAATCAGAGGAGAGAATGTGGGTATTCAAAATTTAATTTAATTTAAATAATTATTTAAATTTAGAAAGATATTATTTTCAAAATTGATTTTACTTAACTATCCAAAATAAAGTTTTTTATTCATGAGAAAATTATTAGAGGTCTCCTCAAGTCAGAGAAACACTTAGACAAAATTTCATGATTTTTTGAATTAAAATTTTATTATTATTATTATTTAATTATTAACAAATTTCAGTAGTTAAATTAAATGGAGAATAATGTTTTAATTAGAAAAAATATTTTTTATATTTTATTAAACTTCATGAGTTCAGAAAACTCAAAGATACAAATTTAACTTTTTTTATTTTTTTAAATTTATTTATTGTGATTATTTTAAAGAGAAAATAAGAAAAATTCATTTTTAAGACTTTAAAAATTTATTTTTAGCTTAAAAAAATTACGAAAAAAATCCTAATAAGTTCTAAGCGATCAAGAAGTAATTAGATACATTTTGAAATATCTTTGCTTTTTTGGAAATTTTTACTATTTTTAATTAGTTTAAATTCAAAACAAAGCTTAAAAATCAAGTATTTTCTCAAAAATAGATTTTATTTTTCGTAAGTGACCCTGATCAGAAGGAGCTCAGAAAACCACCTTTCATAATTTTTCTAAATGTTTTTAGTTTAATATAATTATTTTTGTACAAAAATACAAGGTTTTTTAGAAGATCAACTTTAATGCTCAAGCTTAGTCAAATAATTTTTAAATTTTTATAGTGGGTAAATATGGTTTTATACACAATGTGAAATTGATTTTGATAAATTTTTATTAGTATGTAATCTATATAAATTAGAGCAAGATATATACATTTAAGCAAATATACAAATTTAGAAAATTATTTAAGCCATCATGATATTTTCTTAAGCTTCTCTGACCATAAGGAACCTACTAAAATTATTCTCATAAATTTCCAAATGATATTGAAATTTATATAATTAATTTAAGTCAAAATAGTCATTCTAGTATGAAAAGGGTTAGGGACATAGAGATGTCCTCTCACCTTGAAAAAGTCAGAGCACATAGCCTCTGTCATAAGGAATGAACCCTAAAAATTTCCAGCCATGGCGATCAATACTTAGTCATAATGAATTAAAATAATCCAGAGAGTATTTAATTAATTAAAAATTAGAGAGACATCAAATAATTTTTACTTTTAGTCCATGTTATTCTTCTCTATTTCCTAAACAAGTGGGGTTTTTTTCTTTTTTTTATAATTTTTCTAGAGAAAGATATGAAATTTTGAAGTTCAAGCATCTATTTTAATTCAAATAATCCATATTTTTCTACTTAAAGACTCGGCGCCAACTCATCCTACGGCGGCTCTGAACTCACACTTAGCTCTCCGCCATTTGACTCTTTCATCCACCTCAGCTGCCACGCGGCCAGCTTTTTCACACAAAAAGTTGGTTCGGCTTGCTCTCCTCCGTCCATCAAATAAAAGCGCAATCAGACGGCTCCCTGTTATCATTCTCAAATGACCTAACCCAAGAACCGTTCACACTAAAACATTGAGATCTTCATCTAGACTCAACCACATTGCATGGGGTTTATTTCTAAGCCTTCATCTACTTAAGAAAAACATATCTATATGGTTAATCAAGCATGAAATCAATCTATTACACATGGAGAATCAAAACAAGCTCAATTTAGGATTGAAATTCAATACCATTGTCTAAGAGGGAAGGCCTCAATTAGATTATTTTGGTAGCTTTGGTTGGGTCCAACGAGTCTCCAGATGAAGTCCTAGGCCCAGGTAAATTATCTTGGTAAGATTTTGATCAAGCTCGAATTTAAGTGTTGGTCTAGAGTAATGCTAGGGGCTCTCTGTGATGGGCCTTTTGTGTGGAATAAACTTCTCTCATTCTGTGGATGGTGTGTGCAAGTTCTATTGAAGTTTGGTGCACTGTGGTGGAGTGGAGAAATCTTTCCAAATCTTAAGGCAAATTTCAGTGATAAAATTGGCCTTAATTGGTGGATGTGAGTGGCTGAGAGCAGGAGAATTGCACTTAGGATGGTTTGTAGAGGCTCTAATAAGATTTTCGCAGTTTCCTCAAGAATTTTGGCACTCTCCTTCATGGCAGTGAATGGGTTAACTTATAGTCCTGGCTGCCTGATAAAGCTCAAGGCTTGACAGTTGGTGCAAGGCAATTCTTAGGTGGAGGGATGAAGAGCTATTGTAACCGATCAGACTTGACCAACTCAAGGAGATTTAATTTTTGATTTTGGCCAATGGGAACACTTTGGGCTGGGTGTTTCCGGTGGCTGAGGTGGTGGCTGGCCAGGGGAGGGTTAATTATGATTTACTCCCAATGGCAAGTGATGATGGCAAAGTATTTTCAAAATAAGGCTAAATATGGTTAAGATCCCTTAAATCGAGGTACCATTGGTCCATATCTCATCAAGGGTGGGCTAGGTGAGTCTAGCCTGGTCACTAGGTTCCATTTGGTGGATGTGGTGTCATTAATTTGGTCACTTAGGCATGGCTTAATCAATTTGGGTGTATGAGTTCAATTTGGGTCAAATTGGCTTGAAGTAGGTTTAGGTTGGACTAATTCCAAATTGGGAGTTCAAAATGGTCTAGGGGAATGTCATAAAGAGTTTTCAACATTAATTGGGTGCCAATTTTAGGGTTAGTGCATTCAATTTGGTGGAATTTGGGAACATGGCTAAATTAGGCCGAATTTGGGAATTTTGGATTTTGGTTGAAATTGAGTGAAATTGAAGCCTGACCAAGGTAAATTGAGGTTTTAATTTGGTGTGTGGAGTTGTTTTAAAAAGTTTATGATCATAATTAGGGCAATTCGAAGGATTTGGGGGTTGAATTGAGTGTGATTTTGGTTTTAGGACAAATTGGGGCTTTTTTATCTGAGTTGAAATTAGACTCAAATGTGGGTCAATTGGATTTATATTTGGTTTGAATTGAGTTTGAACAAGATAAATTTGAGTTTAGAATTGAAATTTGGGGGAATCGAGGTCACTTTGATGGACATTTGAGGTGAATTGAGGTAATTGGGTCTTTAAAGATAATTTGGGGCTTTTGGTCAAAGTTGGTCAAATTGGCCAAATTAGTTTCAACGGAGGGCCCAAATTGGTTTTGGAGACATTTGAAATGATTTTGAAAGTTTGGGAAAGTTTGGGCCACCAAGGGTATTTTTGCAATTTTGGCAAATTTGGGGGTATTTTGGTAATTTTGGAAATTTTTGGGATGTTGTAAAAAATTTGGGTAGTTTGAAATGGTTTGAAATTATTTTTGAATAAATTGAGGTATTTTGGGTGAAATTAGGAATTTTGATCAAATTTGGGGTTTGGGGGTGTTCTGATAAATCGGGTAGATTTGGGGGCAAAATGCTAAATTTAGTATTTTGGTGACAATGAAGTGCCAACCACCCTATTTGAGCCATGGACTAATGGAATCCTCTACTTTGAGTCCTTCATTTATTGGTCTGAGCTAGACCTTAGCCTTCGGCTAGTGAGTCTAGGGGACCATCGACATGAGTCTCCTAGTAGATTAAGGGATCAAAATCAACAATTTTGGGTTTAAGGTTGTGAGTGAATGTGAGTGTAGGTGAGTGAACTAGCTCCAGACCAACACCCAGGGTCAACCCTAAGGTCAAGAAATCTTATGGGGGTGTCCCTTTGCGCTTCCCCATTTTTACCCCACTATTAAGTCCTAGAGGTTAGGACCTATATGTGGAACTTCAAGTTGAGCAAAGAAAAGTTTTAAGTTAGGAGCAATGAACAGGAAGGTTCTATGGCTGGACCATAGGTTACTAAGGAGGAAAGTAGACCTCAACAAAAAGTGAGGTCAACAAATTGACCCCCACTAGGTGTGGCGTGTCGGGCAAGCTCACCAAACGTATTGGCGTTGACCAACGAGATCAACAAAACCAATATGGACTTCAAATTCAACAAACCTAGAAAAAAGTATAGAATTGAGTGCGAGTTATTTTCGGTGGAGAATTAGCAAGTGAATATTCGATCAAAACTTGGGATTCAAAACTCTTGATGGGGATTAAGAGGAAAGGAATTCCAAAAATGTCCTTGATGGTAACGATGAAGATTCAATTTCAAATCAATGTTAGAAATTTTGATCTTGATTTCAATAGTTTTAGAAGATGGGAATCAAAAATTAGATATTGACCCCAAAAGGAGGGAATCAGAATTTAGGTACTGACTCCGAGATGGGAATTGAAATTAGGTACCAAACCTAGAAAGAGAATCAGATGCCTTACTCCACTTAAGGTGGTCTCATACAAATCTCAAAAGGTGAGAATAGGATGCCTTACTCCATTTAAGGTGGTCCCATTACTCGATGAATCTTTAGCATTTTAATCATCCCGATGATAGAGTACTCAATTGATCTGTTGATATTTCACTTAAAAGTTAAGTTGGTGAATTCCCACAAGGCAAGCTCCAGTCATTAAAAAGTTAATACCCACCACTAAATTTGGGCTTGATGGTGTTGATCATCAACCACATTCTTATCTAAATCCCATCAAACATGTTTTAAAATCGAGCCTGGATCTTTACCAAGCCCTTAATAAATCTAATGGGAATTTTAATTTAGGTGAAATGAATCCTGATTAAAAGAAGCCCAATCACCATTAATTGTGGACTTAATCATAAGTGGAACATCGTCTCCCCAATATAAGCCCATTACTTGGAATCATTTGTTTTTATTAACTTACAAATCTTGATGAATTAGCAATTGATAATTTCATTCTATTTATGGAAAAAGTGGTAACTTGGTTTCTACCTCTTACTCATTATGTTTCAATCATTAAACATACTCATTAGGATCAATATTACCCATTTCCCTTTGATTAATCTTAAATTTTAATTGGGGAAAAAAAATCTAAAATTACCACTTTGCCCTTGGGGCTCCTAACCTCATAACTCATTAAGTAAGATTCAAATGACTTTAGTAAGCTTTGAGTAACCTATCCATAGAGTAGTTAAAATATCAGAGGAGAAAACTATGGCTTTCAAGTTTTAATTTAAATAATTATTATTATTAACATTAGAAAATAAGATTTTCAAAAATTAGTTTATTTAAATGATCAAAATGAAGTTTTTGGTTTATGAGAAAAATATTAGAGGTTCCCTTTGGTCAGAGAAAATACTTAGGCAAAATTTCTTGATCTTCTAAATTAAATTTCAATTTAATTTTATAATTATTTATTCATTTTTAGCTATTTAATTAAATCAAAAATATATTTTAATTACAAAAATTATTTTTTTATTTTATTATGTGTCTTTGAGTCCAAAGAACTCAGAGGAATAAATTTTATATTTTTTATGAATTTTAATTTATTTATTACAATTATTTTAATGAGAAAATAAGCGAAATACAATTTAAGCCTTTAGAAATTTATTTATTAACTTTAAAAAATTGGGAAGAATATCTTAATGAGCCCCAAGTGATCAGGAAACTATTCAAAACTTCTTGAAATATTTTTGTACTTTTGGAATTTTTAACTATTTTTAATTATTTTTAATTCAAAACAAAGGTCAAAAGTCAAGTATTTTATCAAAAATGACTTTTATTTTTTTCTAAGTGCTTCTAGTCACAAGGAACTCAGAAAACTATTTTTCATAATTTTTCTAAATGTATTTAATTTATTATAATTTTTTTTGTACAAAAATACAATATTTCTTAGAAAATCAACTTTAGTGCTTAAACCTAATCAAATAAATTTTAAATTTTTGTAGTGGATTAACATGATTTTTGAGTACAACATGGAATTGATGTTGTTGATTTTTTTTATTATTTAATCTACATAAATTAATACAAGATATAAGAACTTATCTAAAGATAAAAATGTGTAAAATTATTCGAACCAGCTTAATATTTTTCACAAGTATCTGTGACCACAGGAAACTTACTAAAATTTATCTCATAATTTTTTAGGTGATATTTCAATTTATATAATTAATTTAAGCCAAATCACGATCTTAGCTTGAAAATTAAGGCTAGGAGCACAGAGATGTCCTCTGGCCCTGGAAGAAACAGAATGCATAGCCTCTGTTAGGAGGAACAAACACTCAAAAGTTAAAGCTATGGTGAGCAAGCTTAGTCATGATGAATTGAAATACCATAGAGAGTATTTAGTTAATTAAAAATCAAAGAGTAAGCAAATAATTTTTATTTCTAATTCACATTATTCTCCTCTGTTCACTTAGCAATAGGGTATTTTTATTTTAATTTTATGGTTTTTCTACAAAAATTTATGATTTTTTAAAGTTCTGACATTTAAATTAATCAATAAAATCTAGATTTTTCTACTTAAACACGCGACGCCACACAATCGTAGGCAGCTTCAAAGTCTCCACGTGGCGCTCCGCCATTTGATGCCATCAACCAGGTAGCTACCTTGTCAGCCCGACCTTGCACTTTATTTGCTCGTCCAATGCGATCTCAACCATCCATAGAATAAACGCGCAATTTGATGACATCCATTCATCATCCCTAAATGACTTGACTCGTAAGCCGTCCACACTAAAACCTTAAGATCTCGAGCTAGACTTAACCAAATCATATGGGGTTTGTTCCTAAACCTTCATCTACTCAAGATGAACATATATATATAGCTTATATGGTATGAAATACAATAAATATGTATGAAGAATCAAAATAAGCTCGGTTTAGGGTTGAGGCTCAATACATTTCTCTGAGAGGGGGGCCTCAATCAGATGGCTGTAGCAGCATTGATTCAGTCCACTGAACCTCCAAATGAACTTCTAGGCCCTTGTAAATTCTCTAGGTATGATTTTGATCAAGGCCATTTTCAGGTGTTGGTCTAGAGCTAGGTTAGAGGCTATTTAAGATGGGGCTTTTGTGGGAAATCAACTCCTCACATTCTGGTGATGGTGTGGGCACAGTTAACTGAACTTTGGTGGACTGTGGAGGTGTGGGGAAATATGTCTTAGTTTGGGATAAAATTTTGAAGTCAAACTTGAGCTCTCATAATGAGAACCAGAGGGGGAAAATGGTTGGATTGAGCTGAGTTCTTGGGGAGTCTGTGGAAGCAATTAGGCAAATTTTCCTTAAGGAAATTGGCTAGCTCATACTTTAGCCATGGAGGAGGTGGTTTAAATAGAGAGAAAATGGATGGCTAGCTGGGGTAATTAATGGGTGTAAAACAGTGCTTAGATGGAGGGCAGAAAAATGCATAAGACTATTTGGAGCTAACTAGCTGAAATAGGTGAGTTTGAGTTTGAATTGGGTGGAGGTGGACCTCAATTTTGGCTCCTTCGATTACTAGGGTGGTTGTCTAGGCCTAAGCTGGTGATCAGGTGCTTAGGGGAGCAAGTATGAGGGTTAATCAAGATTAACCGCTAATGGTTTGGTATGATGGTAAGGATATCTTGGTTTAAGGCCAAAAAGGATGTAATCCCCTAAATCATGGGACCATGGCTCTGTAGCTCACCTAGGGTGGGCTAGGTGAGTCTAGAATGGTCACTAGGGTGTACTTGGTGGCTGTAGAAGCTTTGGTTTGATTAATTTGCCATGTCTAAATCAATTTTGGTGCAATGGTTCAATTTGTGTCAAATTAGCTTGAAGTTGGGTTTCGGTTGGGCTAGTCATGACATTGTACTCAATTAATTGGTCAAATTGGAGTATTTGATTGTAATAAAGAGTTTAAGAAAGATTTGGAGTGATTTTAAATTGATTTGGAGGTTCAATTTGAAGGAATTTGGGCATTTGATCAATTAGGGGATGTTGGGTTAGACTTGGGTTTAGGTTAGGCTAGAGTTGGGTTTAATTCAAATTGAGGGTTAAAAATGTTCTAGGGGATGTTATGAAGAGTTATCAACATTAATTGGGTGTCAGTTTTGGGATTTGGGCATTCAATTTGGTGACATTTAGAGACATGGCTAAATTGGGGGCTTTGGATTTATGTTGAAATTGGGCTCAAAGTATGGGTCAATTGGGTTGAGATTTGGTCTAGATTGAGTTTGTTCATGATAAATTTAAAGATAGAATTGAAATTGGGGGAAATTGGGATCAAATTTATTTATATTTGAGATGAATTGGGGCAATTGAGCCTTTGAGGACAATTTAGGGCTTTTGGTAAAAATGGGTCAAATTAGATAAATTCGGTTCAATTGAATACTCCAAATTAGTTTTAGGGACATCTTAAACTATTTTGAAGATTTTGGGAAATTTTGGGCAACCAAGGGTATTTTTGTAATTTTGNTAGTCTTAGGAAATAATTTTATGATTTTTAAAAATCAAAATATCACTATTTTGAGCAAATACCAATTTGCTTTNAAAATGTTCCAAATTTGAACCAATCCCATTCACACTTCTTAATCCAATATCTTTGAAATGTCCTTATCATTTGAATTCCTTGAAGATAATTTTTCTTGATTTTATTGAGAGTATTCTTAGGTAACTTCAGTTACCTAAGATGTAATTAACTATAGGGGCATTTATGAATAATCATATATCCAGGTAATCCCCTTTAATAACAAATTCCTAAATGGATGGTGGTTACAACACGAATTAGATGGACGAAAAAGAGGGAGGTTGAAGGCGTGTTAACACTCAACTAATGTCAATGGAAGTTCGACAGAGAGAAGCAAAAAAAGTGTGATGAACAAGCTTGCCTTCTATACCAGGATAAGAATTTACGATCAGTGAGAGAAGAAAGAGTAAGAGAAATGAAAGTACAAAAAAAATAATTTCATTGTCTACTCTTTAATATGTTTGGTATGACTCATATATCATAAATGAGATAGATGCTGGGGCGGTGAGCGGAAGGATCTGTCCAATCGGGAGAGTTTCATTATGTGGGTTTGGGGTGCAGGGGCAACACCTCACGGTTTGGTACAGGGGTAATTTAAGTAATTATATATTGTACTATAAGTTTACATATATGTCCTATTTGTAACCCTAGGTGAGGAAGATTCTGATTCTTGTATTTTGTACTCATTGCTAAATTTTGAAAGGAAATCGTCGCTCTACTCTTGAGGATGTAGGCATCTTTGTTGAACCTCGTAAATCTCTGTGTACTTTTCTGGATTTTTGTCGATTCCTTTTTTCTTCACCCTAATTTCTCAACAAGTGGTATCAGAGACAAGTTTGAGGGCAGGGAAGAAAAATTTTGTCGACACAGGAATAAAGAAGATTTTGGTAGAGGAGATTTGGGTGCTAGGGAAGAGGAGTTCGGTGAATTTTGGGGCTTCAACGATTCAGTGAAGAACTTTGGCAGTTCATGGCAGATTGTGGGAGCAAGCAGCGAGGAGTTCGGGAAAGCAAAGCAGAAGCAAAGCTTTTCTGAAAGGTGGAGCTATTCTAGAAGAAAATTAGAGGCGGAGCTTTTCGGGAAAGCGGAAGCTGAGCTTTTCGGGAAGGAAAGGGGAGCTTTTCTTGAAAGTTTAAGGAAAATGAGTTCTGGGAATGTTTAGTTAAAGAAAACTTAATTAAGGGAAATACTTAATTAAGGAAACATAATTAAGAGAATATTTCAATCCATTTTTAAAAAAAATTCTGTTGCTTTTGTGGGAAACTTAATTAAGGGAAACTTAATTAAGAAAACTTAATTAATGGAATATTTCAATCCTTTTTCGAAAAGATTCTGTTGCTTTTTTTGGGAAAATTAATTAAGGAAAGCTAATTAAGGAAACTTAATTAAGAGAATATTTCAATCCTTTTTGGAAAGATTCTGTTGTTTTTCTGGGAAACTTAAGTGAGGAAATACTTAATTAAGGGAAACTTAATTAAGATAATCCTAATTATGGGATTATTTAAAAGGGTTTGTGGCAGAATCAAAGGGAGTACAATTTCTGGCTCAAGCAATTTGAAAATTAGCATAGAAATTTGTAGAGCAGTTCATTGCAGGATCAATTTCATATGACAATTTTTAAAACAAAATTCGAGGTGGTGTAGTTCGATGGAACTGGTAACTTTGGATTGTGGCAAATAAGAGTAAAAGATTTGTTGGCTCAACAGAGAATCTTGAAAGCTTTGCGGGCAGCAAAATTATATGTCACAGAGGATGAAGATTAGGAAGAATTGAACAATGAAGAAAGTTAACTGCAGGTAATATCTATAAACTGTAGGGGAATACAGTTGTAGGTGGAGTTCACTCTGTTGGATCATACAATGAAAATGCAGCAGATATGTTGATCAAGCCAGGTACTATCAACAAGTTCTTGCATTGCTTGAACTTGTTGAATGTTTGCAATTGTTGACCGGCATGGTTGCCCAACCCACTTCGGTGTAAGAAACTCCATGATGTTTTGTATTTTTTCTAAGGGGCTGGATATCGCCAAGATGGAGATTTGTTGGGTATATGTATTTTTATTAAAGAGCTAGATATTCACCAAGGAGAAGATTTGCTGGATATATTTATTTCTCTTAAGGGGCTGTCTGTTCGCTAAGGTGAAGATTTGTTAGGTATGTCTTATATACCATAAATGGGACGGATGCTGGAGCGGAGCGGGGCCCACGAGCGGAGTGGAGCGGAAGGATCTGTTCAATCGGGGGAGTTTCATTATGTGGGTTGGGGGTGAGAGGGAAACACTTTGCGGTTTGGTACATGAGTAATTTAAGTAATTACATATTGTACTATAGGGTTATATATATGTCCTATTTGTATCCCTGGGTGAAAGAGATTCTGAATATTGTATTTTGTAGTCTTTTCTGAATATTGAAAAGAAAGTCACCGCTCTGCTCTCGAAGATGTAGACATCTTTGTCGAACCTCGTAAATCTCTATATGATCTTTTGGATTTGTGTCGATTCTTATTTTTCTTCTCCCTAATTTTTAACATAACAAAGATACTAAATGCTACTATATTGCAGCAGTTCGTACAGTTACAACATTAATGACATAACAAAGGTTTCGATCACCGATTATACCATCATTTTAAATTTGCTTCTTAAAAATGCCAAAATGTAAAATTGATTTCGGGAAATATTATAAAACTATGGCAACAGTTAACCAGTTTATTTTTAATTTAATTAGTTGATACTTTAAAAAGGTATTATAACATGAACTTCCAATCTTTGAATTATTATTATTTTTATTTTCCAATGGCATAAATAAGGGATGCAAGTTTATTAAATTTTGGTGGACAGTTCCGCACAATCATGTACCTACTGCGGGTCTCCAGTTGCATGTACTATTTTGCATGAATGTCATAGGTTGATGTAACCTAAATATTAATAAGGCAATCTCTTGGCCCGACCATGGATACAGATATCTTGGTGATTATGACTATAAACATAAACCATTTATAGAGTTAAAGTAATAAATGTTCATGCACAACGAGCTGTCATGTGCATTGTGTCAAATAAAGCCAAATATTCTGTTTCCAGAATCAAACGGCAATGAATCACATGAACTTTATCGTAGGACTACATGAACTTTATTGTAGGACTTATTATTACTAATTATTTGGACTAGTTTTTAAAGTAAGATTTACGTGCGAATCACTCAATTCCTCATGCATTTACGCGTCTGAGTCCAGTTCAATTTTTACTTATATAGCACCTTCCATACATACGAAAATGACTTAAAAAAATTTATATTATTGAAGGATATGAAATTTTTATATGATATGATAAATAAATTTATATTAGATTTGTAAATATATGAGTTACNTGTTTCGCCTTTTCTGGTGTGATTTTTCTCGATCTATTTTTCGCTTTATTGTCGTCGTTTTTTTTCATAACACTTACATACATACGAAAATGTAAGTATGACCAAAAAAATTTAAATAATAATATTTTCATGTGATATGAAATTTTTATATGATATGATAAATAAATATATATTAGATTTGTAAATATATGAGTTATACCCATTTTTAAAAACGGTGGCCTAGGACGCCACTAGCCCATGGGTGGGCCAGTTAGTTGTCGTTTACTAATAATAATAATAATAATAATCATAATAATAATAATATTATAATTATTATTATTATTATTATTATTATTATTATTATTATTATTATTATTATTATNTATATATATATATATATATATATATATATATATATATATATATATTATATATATATATATATAGTTGTGAATGATTTACGTATTTTTCACATAATTCCTATGTATTTATATATGAACACATAATATTACTGTTTTTAATACTTACAGCAGCTATCTATACTNTTCCTATGTATTTATATATGAACACATAATATTACTGTTTTTAATACTTACAGCAGCTATCTATACTAAAAAAGGGAAATTTAATTATTTAAAAGTTAACAATAGCGATGTATTTGATGCGATCAACCATTTTGGTGTTATACATGAAAAAAATTAAAGTTTAGATTTGTGTGATATCACTATAGGAAAACATGTAATTATCGACAAAATAACCAAACGTTGCATGTCTTCTTATTGGCCGAATCTTCCGTTAGTTCCCTTTTTGAGTTTTCAAATGAAAAGCTGATAGATGATTAGTCGGTTCTTTGTGAACATATTTTTGGTTGAACTATCAACAGGATAAATGTTTAACTACTGACGGATTGTGAGGTTGTTCTTGGCGACTAGTTGTTGAGTAAAATTTACACTAAAAATTCGAAGGATGGTCAGTCCGTTCTTGACTTCAACAATAACCGTAACATAGTCTGCTAATTATTATTGTACTTGTTTTCAACTAAAATGTCCATTGAAAATCTATCACTTTTTTTCTTTCCTTATATTTGACAATTGTCCGAAAGCTTTCATTTTCTCTTCGCCACCCCACAAGTTAGAGTTCTTGGTCGACTTCTCTCTAATCCAATTTTTTAGTTTGTCTACCGTTAGTCATTCGTTTCGTCAAATCTAAGGTTAAACTCGCTCACTGTCTCCACAAGTTTTTTTTTAGACTTTGTAAAACCAGTACATAGAGGACCCAAATGGAGACTCCGTCAGTCCATAGCTCAAATAAGGTGGTTGGCACCTCAATTTCACCAAAATACCTAACATAACCTTTTACCCCTTAAATTGCCAAAATTACCAAAATACCCTTGGTGGCCCAAACTTTCTCAAAACCCCCCAAAATCACTTTAAATGTCCTCAAAATCAGTTTGAAACATTCCATTGAGCTCAATTTGGCCAATTTGACCAACTTTGGCTAAAAGCCCCAAATTGCCCTTAAAGGCCCAATTACTCCAATTCACCCACAATGTCAACCAATTTGATCCCAATTTCCCCCAATTTCAATTCTAAACACAGATTCATCATGTCCAAGCTTATTTTAAACAAAATGCAAGCCCAATTGACCCACTTTGGAATCAAATTTCAACCCAAATCAAAAAGCCCCAATTTGACCCAAAATTAAAATCTTACTCAATCGAACCACAAAACTATTCAATTTCCCCAATTTCTCTTCATAAACTCTTCAAAAAATTTTCTGAATCAAATTGAACCTTAAATTGGCCTTGGTCAAGCCTCAATTTCAATCAAAATCAACTTAGTCCAAAATTTCTAAAATCCCCAATTTTGCCTCAATTTAGCCTTGTCTCCAAATGTCAACAAATTGAATGACCAAATCCTAAACTTGACACCCAATTAATGTTGAGAACTCTTCCTAACATCCCGTAGACCATTTTGAACCCTCAATTTGGACTTAGCCCAATTCTTTACATAAACCTAAGTTTAACCCAATATCCCCAAACTGATCAAATGCCCAAATTCTTTCAAATTCAACCTCCAAATAATTTGAAAATCACTCTAAATCTTTTATAAATCTTCATTGTAATCATTTACACCACGTTTCTCAATCTATTGAGTCCAATGTCATGGGTAGCCCAACCTAGACCCAACTTCAAGCTAATTTGACCCAAATTGAACCCATGCACCAAAATTGACCAAGCCAAAGCTTCTATAGTAAACTTCTAGACACTAGTGAGCAGGCTAGACTAACCTATCCCACCCTAGATGAGCTATGGACTAATGGTCCCTTGATTTAAGGGATTTCATCCATATTTGGCCTAAACTTAAAATATCTTCCTCATCAATGCTTACCCTTAGGGGTTTATCATAATTAGCTACTCCCTTGACCTCCTTGAGCTAAGAAATGACTGAACCTTAGCCAACCACCACCTTAGCCACCGGAAACAGCCAACCCAAGGGAACTCTCATTGGCCAAAACCATAATTTCTACTCACCTGAGCTGGCTAAGTCCGATTGGCCACTTGGGCTTTTCATCCCTCCACTTAAGCACTATTTTGCAACCATCAATTGCCCCTAGTGACCACCCTAAGCTCCTATATTTAAATATCCCCCTTCATGGCCAAAGGGGAGATCAAAAAAATCCTTCGAGAAACTCTGCCAAAATCTCACCAGAGACTCTCTAAGCCCTCCTCAGCTCAAGCCTACCATTTTCACCCTCTAGTTCCCCTTGTGAGAGCCCAATTTTAAGCTAAAAAATTCAGCTCAAACCAGGATAGATTTCTCCACTCCTCCATAGTCTGCTAAACTTAAATTAACTGTGCCCACACTATCACTGGAGCAAGAGGAGTTGATTCCCCACAAAAGCCCCATTCTAAACAACCTCATACATTGCTCTTGACCAACACCTGAAATCGAGCTTGATCAAAATCATAGTTAGAAAATTCACCACTGCCTAAGAACTCATCTGGAGGTTTGTTGGGTACCATCTGAAGTTACTATTAACATCCAATTGAGGTTTCCCCTCTCAGACAAAGATATTGAGCCTCAACCCTAAACGGAGCTTATTTTTATTCTTCAAGTGTAATGGCTTGATTTCATGCTTAATTAACTATATGGATAGACATGTCTTGAGTAGATGAAGGTTTAGAAACAAACCCCATGCAATTTGGTTGAGTCCAGGCAAAGATATTAGGGCTTATAGTGTGAACGGTTCTCGGGTTTGGACACTTAGGGACAATGATGGAGAGCCGTCTGATCGCGCATTTATTCGATGGATGGAGGAGATCAAGCCGGAAGAACTCTTGGTACATGAACCGCAGGCCACGTAACAGCTGATGTGTCTGACAAAGTCAAATGGCAGAGTGCCGCTTGTAAAGCTCGGAGCAGGCGAGGTTGACGCGACGACTGAGCTGGATAAGTAGAAAATTAGAGATTTTTTATTAATTTTAATGCCTGAACTTTGAAGAATTATATATTTTCATTGAAATATCATAAAATTAAAATAAAAATACAATCTTGCTCGTTGAACAAAGGAGAATAACGTGGACTAAAAATAAAAATCATTTGCTTAATCTTTGTTTTTTAATTAATTAAATACTCTCTATAGTATGTCAATTCATTATGGTTAAGCATTGCTCATCATGGCTTGAAATTTTTAGGGATTATTCTTCCTGACAAAGGCTATGTTCTCTGATTTCTTCAAGGTCAAAGGACATCTCTGTGCTTCTAACACTAGTTTTCAAGCTAAGAGGATTATTTTGGCTTAAATTAATTATATAAATTGAAATACAACTTAGAAAATTATGAGAATAATTTTGGTAGGTTTTTTATGGTTAGAGAAGCTTAGAAAAATTATCATGAGGATTTGAATAATTTTGTAAATTTCTACATTTGATTAAGTGCATATATTTTGTATTATTTTATGTAAATTAAATATTAACTAAAATAAACAAAATCAATTCCACATTGTGTGTAAAAATCATGTTAACCCACTGCAGAAATTTGAAAATAATTTGATTAAGAAAACATTGTATTTTTCATACAAAAAATAATTATATTAAATTTAATACACTTAAAAAAAATATGAAAAGTTGTTTTCTGAGTTCCTTGTGATTAGGAGAACTTATGAAAAATAAAAAACATCTTTGATAAAATACTTTAATTTTGGGCTCTATTTTGAATTAAGAATAATTAAAAATAATTAAAAATTTCAAAAATACAAAAATATTCCAAAATGTTCCTAACTATTCCTTGATCACTTGGAACTCATTAAAATATTTTTCCCAATTTTTATAAGTTAAAAATAAATTTCTAAAGGCTTAAAATATATTTTTCTATTCTTCTCATTAAAATAATTATAATAATGAAATTAAAAATCATAAAGAGATAAAATTTATGTATCTGAGTTCTTTGGACTCAGACAGGTTTAATAAAAAAATTAAAAGTAAATTTTGTAAGAAAACACATTCCCTAATTAATTAAATCACCTAAAATCATAAAATAATTATAAATTTAAATTAAAATTTTGATTAAAAAAATCATAGTATCTGGTCTAAGTATTTTTTTTGACCTAAGGGAACCTCTAATAATTTTCTCATAAACTAAAAGCTTCACTTTGATCATTTAACTAAATAAAAAAAAAGTCTAATTTTTCTAAGCTAAAATTATTATTTAAATTAAAATCTAAAAAACCACATTTTTCTCCTCTGATGTTTTAATTTCCCTGTGGGTAGAGTACTTTAAAAATCTCTTAGGTCATTTGAATTATGTTGGAGTCCCTTATGAGGTGAAGAGCCCCAAAGGTAAAGTGGTCATTCTGGATTTTGGTCCCTTAATCAAAATTTAGGATTAATCAATGGGTAATTGGGCAATTTTGATCCTAATTTAACATGTTTGGATGATTGAAACATAATGGGTAAAAGGTAGAAACCAACTTGCCACCTTTCCATGCTAAGAATAAAATTATAAATTTTCTAAATTACCAGATTTGGAAGTTGATCAAAATCAGATGATTCTCAAGTGATGGGCTTAAATTAGTGAGAGGATATTTCGCTTAAGAATAATTCCACGATTAATAAATGATTGGACTTCTTTTAATCATAATCCATATCACCTAAATTAAAATTCTAACATTTACCAAATTTTTTGTCCCATTAGATTCATTAAGGGGCTTAATAGTGATCTGGGCTCAATTTTAAAACTTGTTTTTATGGGATTTAGAAAATAATATTGTTGATGATTAATACCATCATGCCCAACTTTAGTTATGGGTATCAAGTTTTAATGACTGAAACTTGCCTTAGAGGCATTCATCCACATAACTTTTAAGTAAGATATCAACTTATTAATTGAGTACTCTACCCTTGGAATGATTAAAATGTCAACGTTCGTCGAGTAATATGGTAATTTTAATTTGGTATGGGATTATTAATGGAGCAATATATAAGTTCAGAATGAACTAGGATATTTCAAGAGATCTTCAAAGCAGTCTGGGGTCATCCTCTGAATAATTTGAAATCTCTTGACTATTCTGAAGGACAAATTGAACTTGCTATATTTTGTTCTAGAATCATCCATTAAGATCTTTCAGGATTCAATAAATCATAACTTATGGTTTGTTAGTTACACCTTCAACTATTGTTGTTTTAGCTTTCTTGCATTATTATAACTACTTGATTGAGTATTTTTCTTTACTTGCAAACCAAAACAACTTTTCAAAAATTAATTAACATTTTCAAAAACTAAAAAAAATTATTTCAAAGGTAATCATAAATCCTTTAAAATTTCACTAAACTTAAAATGTCATTTTGAATTTACTGGAGACTCTCGAAGGAGGTAACCTACGGTTGCTAACGAGATCTCCCTAGTTTAAATGGGTTTCACAACTTGTTTAAACTATTTAAGTTCAAAAGAAAAAAGTGATACCATAATGAGGGAATGTTGAGATCATATCTGGTGTCGCAGTAATCAACTTTAACCCCACATAATATTTAAATAACCAGGACATTAAGAAACACTTGATTTGACATCAAAACTTGACACCTTAGAAAACTTGACTTTTGAACTTGATACTTCTCTCAATCTCTACAATTTGACACTTCTAAAACTTAAACTTGCTACGATGAGGAGCTTAGAGCTAGCATTGTGGACATCACGGTCATCTTCAACAGCAAAACATGTCTACACTAGCTCAATCATTCCTTAGAATCAAATAACAAGCCATAGGATTTTGAGGTTGTCTGCTAGTGCAACATAAATCCTCAACTTATCTTTAGGCCTTTGTATAGCCCTGCTATACAATTTAAGCCCTAAACAATTTTGGGATTTCATGGTTGTCGTTTGTCACGACCTAAATCCTCATATCTTCTAGGCTATTTGTGTGATCATTTCACACGAATGTAAGCCCTAATTAATAAAATTGGCAGAATGAAATATTTAAATAATCTCTCTCAGAAATTAAAACCAAACCATAGGGTAGACTGGGAAGTATTCGAGGTTCTCCCCTGGATTTGTGACATCCTCTAGTTCTTCTTCATTTGGATTCCAAAAATAAAATGTTCTAAGTTTGAGCCATTCCCGTTTCACACCTCTTTGTCTGATATCATTGAAAAGGTCCTATCCTTTGAACTTCTTGAAAATAACATCCTCTCATTCTTATTGAGAGTTTTCTTGGGTGACTTTGGTTATCTAAGATGTAATTAACTATAGGGGCTGGCCCTTATAGGAAGCTTTTCCGAACCCAGCTTAATAGAAACCCTATTTAATTTTTTATATTATGTAAGGGAACTTGGTGGCTTATAATAAAATTTATCTCGCAGACCAAACGGATGTCATACATTTCTTAGTTAATTTGATTGAGCCTCAGCGTCAAGCCATGTTTCCATCTTTCGAGATGGATACATAGCTTTATGTGTGGCACTCTTTCATTTAAACTATTAAAGATATGGGATCAATTTGATTTCATATTTTTCCAAAATTATATATATATGTAAATTAAATGTTCCTCTTTAGCGGGCGACGAGATTCCGATTCTGGCAACTGACAACTTCTACAGGATGACCCCCCTAAAATTATGCCGACAAAGATAAACCAGTGTTGAGACATGCACTGGCACCTAAGCACTGAAATTTGGCCTTTAGGTGACAACATGCAAAGAGACTGGGACCCAGGTGCCTAAATTGGGTGCTTAGGCACCATAAATTCAAACTTTCCCCTAACTTCAATTTTTTTAATTTTCTGACAGGCTTTATTTTAAAAACCCCACAAAACCTTCTTTTTATTGCGTTCTTCATCAATTATAGGGTTTTAGGAGAGAAGGAAATCTTGAGATTGCATCACAATTCAAGATTCATGGATTTCAATGGTTTGGGGAGTTCAAATCATGGAGTTTTTATCTAAAGAAGTTCATAAGCAAGGATGAGCACATGATAAAACTCTAGTAAGGAAGAAATTGATAAGAGAAAGAGAGAGGATTTATCATGCCTGGAGGTCCGGTAGAGGCAATTATAGCGCAGAGGAGACTCGCCGATGTCATCTCTTGTGTGAAGGAATTCTATTCAAATCTTCATAGATTAAATCATGTGTTGCTATATGTTAGAGGTAAGTTAGTACCTTCTATTTCTTTTAGAATTAACTAGTTGTTCATGATGGATGGCGTATCATTTTGAGAATTCAATAACTTTACTCCAACTAGAGACAATTTGAATGAGATCTTCAGATTCCTCACAGACAACAAATAACATTGGAAATTGAGAAGGGATTCTAGGGTTAATCTCCCTACAAAAAGCTTAAATTCATCATCTAAGCCTCAACACTTTTTAATTTCTTCCAAATTACTTCCTACCATGAACATAAAGGAAGTAACAAAAGAAAGTGCAGTCTTCTATCCTTGTATTCAGACTGGAAGACCTACTGATGTGGGGGCACTAATTTATAGGTCTATCCTTGGAGTTGCACTAAATGGATCTATGAGTGGGCTTGGACACCCTGCTATTATTTTGTTAATTTGTATTCAAGCCCAAGTACCTTATGAAAGTTGGGAAAGGTACTTCTTCTCTGGAAGCTCATGGACCAGTCAATCTTGATGTGTAACAACAACGATATTTTTTTAGCACAGAGAGGAAGTTCTTATATGGATCAATCTTCTCACCCTTCCACATCTTCACAACCTCAACATGCAGATCATTTTGTTGGTATCTTAAAGGAAATCAAGAATATAAAGAAGGTGATGTTAGTGATTGACAACAGGATCGGTAACATGACCGACTAGTTTGATAGTCTGGATTGACAGATGAAACAAAAATAAAATCAAGCTACTGTATTCCAGGATGCACATGTCCAAATGTATAAGAATAATTGTTGGATCAGGGAAGATTTTGAGGAAATTTTAAACTATTCCTTCACAACTTATACGTGCATCAGTCACTTGATAATATTAAAGAACTGGATAGTGAGGTAGATGATAGTATGTAGTGAATTTTTAGTAGAATCTTTAATGTGTGCTTATAGGCTTTTACTTCCATAGAGTATTAGCGTTGATGAGTGCTTATAGGATTTCTAAGATTTTGAGGGTTTGTGTGTTTAGTAGTTGTGTGTGAATTTAGAAGTCATTTTTTAAAATTTGTGAGTGGATTTATCATGTGTGTTTGTATGGGGATTTAATTTATCTTTCAATATAAATAATTATTTAAGATTGTGAAAATTAGATGTTGGATTATGTTTAAAAATGTAAATTGGGCTTACTAAGGTTTGTAGTGCTTTGGTGTGTGGTGCTCATTGTTAAAAATTTTATAAAAACAAAAAAATCAAAATTTAAGCATTGGCGCCTAGGTGTTGAAACCTGACACCTAAATGCCAGCAACCTGAGAACCTGGTGCTTAGGTGCCACAACTTGGTGCCTAAGCGTCGATTCAACTAAATTGGTGGTTAAAGCTTAAAACCTGATTTAACCCAAATGATCATCTTCTTCCTCTTGGTTATGACAAATTTGAGCGTGGGGCTTTCCAAAGGCTTCTTCAATCTTGGTTTATAAAGCAATTTCTTGGCTTGGAGACTTGGATTTGATCTCCTTAAGGTAAGAGCTTCACTTTATGAAATTTTTTTTTATTTTCACCATGGATTCATCTCACATTGCCCAAATGCCAAAATTTTGGATTTATTGAAGAAATGAGTGAAGAATCCAAGGTGGAAGGATTATTACCTTAGAAAAATGTTATTGGAAGATTAAGAATATTATTTGGAATTTATGTTGAATTTATTTTGATTTTTTATAGAATGGCTCCTAAGATGAAAAGGGCGAAAGTCAAAGAAGTGTTTGATTAAAAGTAATTCATGAATATGAAAGCTCAGTACATATACAATGATCTTCTTACTTTTAAAAAGTTGAATCAAGAGAGAGCGATCTTCAATCCTAAAGGAGCTATTGAAAATTTAACTATGAACCGACATTGGGAAAGCTTTTGCTACTTCGCTAATGTAGCTGTTATATCTATTGTCATGGGTTTTTATGATAAACCTTAAGAAGCCTCTGATGAAGTTTACACCTGAGCACATCAATGCTCTTTACCATTTTCCAAATATTAAAAACTATGATTACACTTCATTTGAGCCTACTGGGTCACAGTTGGATAAGGTGTTTTCTTTTGCTACTGATGGAAGGGGAGTTTTGAAAGTTAAGAATTACCATAAAGTAAACTTCTCTACCTTAAAGTTGAATGCACCCTCCAAGGCATGACACTATTTCATTTATGCATGAATTATTCCTTCCAATCAACTTGGTGAGGTTACTAAGGAGAGATCATCCTTGTACTTCTGCTTTCAACAAATGAAAAATATGGATATTAGATCTCTAATTTATTAAAATATCTTTACTTCTTCTAGAGGTGGAACCACTGGAGGTTTAGGTTACCCTGCTCTGATTTTTACTTTATGTAAGCAATCAGAAGTAAGATATGAGAACTGGGAAGAACTATAACTGCCTCTTAAACCCATTAGCTGGACCAATGTGCATGTATATGAACTGCATGTTGGATTGAGATCTAGGGGCACAAGTTAAATTGTTCGTTCTACTTCCAAACCGTCTACCTCAGGTACCACTTCTTACTCATCAGCCACTC
Source organism: Phalaenopsis hybrid cultivar (assembly GCA_002079205.1). Classification (NCBI taxonomy): domain Eukaryota; kingdom Viridiplantae; phylum Streptophyta; class Magnoliopsida; order Asparagales; family Orchidaceae; genus Phalaenopsis; species Phalaenopsis hybrid cultivar. The sequence goes on along the minus strand of JXCR01140119.1, from coordinate 88,872 downwards.
TAGATGATCTTCATAGTGATTATCAGGCACTGGTGCATGATATTGCATATCTACAATTTAAAGTGACTGATATTGAAGATAAGTTTAATCACATTCCGGGTTATTTGAATCTCAAACATGATTATGATATGAGTTTCAATACCTCTCCGGTGAATTTTCTTCGAGGAGATTACGATGTTCAGTTTCCATCTAATCCTCCATTTCTAAATTATGAACAACAGTACCATTTGGATGAGGATGATGAGAGTCATGATGAGACAAATGGATATGATGTGAGGAATAGTATCTATGTTATATGTGTTGTGTGTTATGTTTATATAGATGCATTTATTAAAGTTGTTAAATGTTTCTGAACACTTATGTGTAGTAATTATTGTTAAGGATTTGTTTTGATTTGAATTTATCGCTACTTGTTTGCATATATTTCTTGTTAGTTGTTATTGCACTACAGTTTGTTTTACTACTCTACTATTGTTATATATGTTATATTTAGAGAACTATTGTACTTAGCAATTAATTTTCGTTATACACATGTTAAGTAAGCTCTACTATTATTGTATACCTATTTTAAATACGTGCATACTTTCATGTTAAACCCTTTTTAGAATATCATTTTTTTAAAATTTTCTTTCTGCTTGAATATTTTTTTTATTAAATGTCTTAACCTATTAAAAAAATTAAGTTTGAGGGAGGAAGAAAAACTTCCGAAAATCTTGATTTTACTTGTCCTTAAGAAACTATATTCAATGAAAATAACTTTTCAAATTAATATGGGGTATGTGGTGTTATTTTTAGAGAACTATATTTTTTTGATTCTATAGATGTCGTGGTAGACTTAAGTAAATTTTTGGTGATAAAGGTTAGTTCTAAGAATTAAGATATTAAATAAAAAATAATAGGGATTTGATTTTACTTTTTAAAGTAGAAAATAAATTATCTTTTTGAAATAATAACGATCTTAGATCTATACTTTAAAAAATTGAGACTCTATGAATTTTTTTTTTTAACTAATACAAATTATCAAGGTAAAGAGATGTGATGAGTTTTTACCTATAGAAGGGGGATGTGAAGTTCAAAATCATTAATGGTTGATCCAGATATTGTAATCCTCACTGAGAAAATGAAAAGAAAGGATTGAAAATGATCCTGAAATTAAAAAAGAAGAAGAAAAGAAAAGAAAAAAAAAAGTGTATGTGAAAGTGAGGATAAGCATGAGGGGATTCTTAATTAAAGATTGACTTCACTTGAATCATTTTAAAGGAATAGGCTTTATTATAGTTTTGAGCTTTTATTTCCTAAAATTATTAGTTTAAATTTATGAGTAGAGTTCTGTCAAATTCTATCTGTTATCTTTTTTATGAGATTCTTATGTATTGAAAAATACAATTTATTTTTGAAAGGAATAGAAAATCAGAATTTCTGGACTTGATTAAAAAAATATGCTTATGCTCTATTTCTAGCCTGAATTACTAGAATTTTTTTGAATTCATAACTACCACATTTATAGGACAAAAATATAAGGGTCTTGAATGAAACCCACCACCACAAGTTAACATATTTAATTTTTCAAAAGAAATAAGTTACTTGAGGACAAGTAAAACTTAAGTTTGGGTGATTTTAACATGCCTAAAATATTTAACTTTTATTTGAACATTTAATTTCTTTTTTTAATGATATTACATTTTAAAGAAAAGTATTTTTTGATGTTTTAGTTATAGGTACACAAAATGGAGCAAGTGGAGCAAATGGAATGAAAATAGAGCGATTTGGAGTCAAATGAAGCAAAAAGGCCAAAGTTGATCTGACACCTTAGCGCCAGATAATAGAAAGATTGGTGCCTCTGTGCCAGGATTTGACCCCTAAGCACCAATCAATGGAGAGACTGGGGCCTAAGTGCCAGGATTTGCAGCCTAGGTGCCAAAAACGATTTTTCTAGATGGTTCAATGAATGTGGATGAATTTTGAAATGGTGCTTAAAGTGGAACTTAGAGATTTTGAGAGCTTTATTTAAAGACAATTCTTAAGAGTGTAAGGAAGAGTATTTTGGAGGAATAGCGTTTGGGAGAGAGAGAGAGAGAGAAGGGCTTGGAAATTCTTTGAGGCTTGAAGGACTTCCTTAGTTACATACTTAGATTTAAAGGATAAGAGGAGAAGTGAGAGATATCTTCTTCACTAAAGTTCTAAGTGATATTGGAGTGGAATTTTAAAGAGAGTGATTGTTTCAAAGAAATTAAAAGGATTTCCTGGGAAGGAGTTTGAGATAAGTTGTGTATTTTGTTTATTTTACTTTATCTTATTTTGTAAACTTATATTTATCTATAAATCCTATGTTGTTGTGTTTTCCTCATGAGATCTGAGTAGTTCCTTTTGTCATTCTCCCTAAAATGAGGAGAATTTTTGTGTAGGAATCAATTTTAGTAGAAGTACTTTTAATTCCATAAAATGTGTTGATACAAACCCTATGTATAGTTTACTTATCAATTTGTCCAAATCATTTGTTAAAATCTGTTGTGAAACATAATGACCAAAAAGGGCTATTGTTTCCTCAACATTGTAAGAATCACATTTTGTCTCATGGATGAGAATGCAGTCCTCTGGGTTAAGTTCAAAAAAATAGGGAAATAAGTTTTAATGGGTGTAAATTGGAGATTATAGAGTTATAGGCTAAAATTTCTAATTTGATTCAGATGTTTGAAACCTAAAGTGAAATGTTAGACTTCAAGTGAAGGGTATGTGGAAACTTTAGAGTGACCGCTAGTATCTTCCCAGCCTAACCACATGTTTAGGGACTTAACTCTGGATTAGCCAATGTCTGTAATGCACTTGAGAGAGGGTAAAGAATAGGTATGCTTCTATTTGGCACAATACAATAATTATATTTAAATTTTTTTGATTCATACACTAATTATAAACTCATTGCAAGGGAAAGGATGTTTTATACAATTTGAACTCTTTTATACATCGTTGGTTTCAAATTTCTTAGTGGTAACTTTACATTTTAGCCATTTTAGATTGTCCTGCATTTGTTGCTTTGTGTACTTAGAATTACTTTTAAATTCTATAGGACTAGTTAATGCATAAAAAGTTTTCATAATTTTTTAAATAAGTTAACTATAGTTGAATGAGGATTTTACAAAATTGAATCTATAAGAGTTTTTTCTATCCCTCTGGGATCGATACTTAGGACTCTATTAGAGCAATATATTACTTGAAACAATGTGTATACTTGTGTAGTACCCTTAGTGTGTGAACTATTCTTTCAACTTTAGATAATATTTAATTTTGCACACTAGCCGCTTAATATAAATTTGGGTCAAGATTTTAACCATCTTTCAGGACTTAAATAATTGCGTAATTGCAGGTTGAGTCACCAACTGGCCTCTAACAACAACTAATCCTTAATGTAGTTTTGGAAGATTGGCGTAGAACTCCTTAAATATAAAAATAACTACTACAATTGAAGTGTAACAGAACAGTTCCCAGTGTCTTTGAGCAATTACCACCTCTTCTTGGCCATCAAGCGAGATAAATCCTCTTTCCTTAATTAGTTTACTCGACACAAGACTTTAATTATTGTAATTCTATGCTTCTTTGTTGATGAACTTCTTTCTATCGAGTAACACATTTCTTTTGCTTCCCATTGCTCTAAATGCTATAATAACCTCCCAAATACTCCTAAATGCCAAAATAATCACTCTATCCAAATTTTTGGGGGTTTTAACGCGGAGGAAGTAGATTTAAAATTGCCCGTGCTGGTTATCTAAAAGGTTTCAAATTGTGGCACCTAGGAGATAGTCTTGGCACTAAAGCTTCGGGCTTTCTGCAACATGACACTTAGGCGACAAGTTTTTGCACCTAGAAGCTAGTGCTAGAATTGTACCCCTTCACCTTAAGTCTAAATAATAAGTCCCAATCTCATCTAGATCATTAAATTAGTGTTTTGTGCTTCATCTCATCATGTAGGTCTCATTAACACTTAATACTTTTAAAACAACCACACAACTATAAAATTAATCCTAATGAACAACATAAAATCAATCCACATAGATAACCATGGGTTGCCTCTCACAAAGCGCTTGGTTTAACGTCGTCGGTACGACATATCCAATGTTTACTATGGTTGACCCAACATTGGCACTTCATCCAAATTGCACGTCCCAACCTCATCTAGATCAATTAGTGTTTTTGGCTTCATCTCATCATGTAGGTCTCATTAACATTAATACTTTCAATACAACCACACAACTATAAAAATTTACAACAATGAACAACATAAAATCAATCCATATAGATAACCATGTGTTGCCACCCACAAACCACTTGGTTTAACTTCGTTGGCTCGATGTATCCAATTTTTACTATAGTTGACCCAACCTTAGGACTTCATTAAATTTAGGTTTGTTTCCACCAATGTAAGATTTCAATTTGTGGTTGTTTACTTTAATTTTTAATCCAGTTTTTTGATCTTTAATATCCACTACACCATATGGATATACTTTTATTACAATAACTAGCTGTGACCACCTGGACTTAAGTTTTTTGAGAAATACTTTTAATCCTATATTATTGGATACATCAGGCCCCACCCTATTGGCAACACCTCAGTTTCACACCATTTTGTCTAATTTCAGCTTCAGTCCACTCCAAGTGTTATACCAACAAGATAAACATTAAAGTAACATTTCTTTACAGTGTAATTTCATTCAAAAGTATGTGATAAATGTAAAAGAGATTAAGCACAGAAAGAAATATCAAAATGCGTCATATTAGAATCTTCATACTTGCTCGATTTGGCTCCAAATTGCACCATTTTTGCTTCATTCTCTCTAAAAGTCAATTTCTTGTGCCTGAGACCAAAAACATGCAAAATAACTTCTTTTAAAGTGCAACATCATTAAATATCATTAAAAATTAGAATAAAAATAAATAAAAAAAGTAGGTAATTTTTAAGCGTTTCAATTCCTCTAAACTTAAACGTTAATTATCCTCAAGTAACACTACAACTTTAAAAATATGTTGATTTATGTTAGTGGGTTTTTTAAGATGTTCTAAGATTTTGATTTAGAAATCTTGTAGTCCAGGTTAGAAGAATTTTTGGTAAATTAGATGATATCTAAGGTATCATAACAATTAGTATTAAACCTAAGAATCCTTATTTTCTATTTAATTCAAAAACAATTGAAATTTTTTTTAAATTTAGATTCACAAAAAACATTAATTTTATAATTTGAATTCTAAAAGAAATTAAATTTACTGATACTTTCTAAAATTATGTTTAGGATTGATCTTATGTTTTCTTCCTTAGAAAGATTCAATTGAAATCAATTTTTAATTAGGTCCTAATCCTAAAGCTTTTCCCCACATGTTCTCTTTCACTTTTCTTTTTTTTTTCTTTTATTTTTTCTTTTAGGATCCTTTTAATTCTTAATTTTTTTAATGTGATGATTACTATAATTGGATAGGCCTTTAGTGATTTTGAATTTCACTATCCCTTTTCTAAAGTTAAAAACTTATTTTCTTTCTATATCTTAAAATGTAAAATTTTAAAAATAATTTTTAATATAGTTTCTGTACTTCAAAAAGGTATTACTCTAAAAATCTTTAATTTTTAAAAATTCAATGTTTCCTACTATCAAAAGTAAAATCATTTTCCCATATAATTCTACTAAACATCTAAAATTTTGTTTCATCCTTTTCTCAAAAAATTTCTACTAAGTTTTCAAATTGTGTTTCTATATATAAAATTTTAGTAATATTAAGATAAATCCACTAGACAAACATCATTTTGCAAATAAATTTCTTTGTAGTTTCTTTTAGGACTGTTGACCTTACATTTGGTTGAGGCCTAGTCTTTCCTCCTTTGTAGCTTAGGGTCTTGCCATAAGACTTTCCTGTTGACTCTTCCTAGAGGACTCGTAAAGGAACCCTCACCATTAGAAATTCTAAACTATTTTTTGCTCAATTTGAAGTTCCACACAGTAGTCCTAATCTCTAACATTTAGTAGGAGGGGACAGTATGGGAAGCTCAAAGGGAGTCCCCACAGGACTGTTTGGCCTCATAGTGGAAACTGAGTAGTGTGGCCTTGGTCAGTTTCACACACACACATAGTTGATACCCCCCACTTACACTTACAACTCATGCTTTAGTGAAATATGCTTAGTTTGTCCCTTAATACTTTGGGAAACTCATCTAGATGGTCCCATAAGCCACTAGCTCTAGGCTATGGTTTAGCTAAGACCAGTAAATGTTGGATCCAAAGAAGGGAATTTTATTGGCCATGGCTCATGTATGGTGGTAGTGTGGTTAGCAACCACATTACTACTAAAATACCCAATCTAGCCTCCTACCCCCAAACCTACCCCAATTTACCAAATTACCATTGAAACCCCAATTTTGTCCAAAATACCAAAATTACCCAAAAAGCCCAATTTTTTCCAATAATCATTTCAAAACATTTGAAACCACCCAAATTTTCAAAATTACCAAAATACCCTTGATTTTGCCGAAATCACAAAAATACCCCTGCTGAGCCAAACCCTCCGAAAACCTTTGAAATCATTTCAAATGTCCCCAAAACTAATTTAGACCACTTCATTGAGCCTAATTTCACCAATTTGATCAATTTTTACCAAAAGCCCCAAATTGCGCTTAAAGACCCAATTACGCCAATTCACCCCCACTGTCCTACAATTTGATCCCAATTTTTCACAATTTCAAATATAAACTCAAATTCATCATGTTTAAGATTAACTAAAGCAAAATATAAGTTCAATTTACCCCAATTTCAATCGCAATCCTAAAATCCCCAATTTGACCTTGAGCCAAAATTTCATCAAATCGAATCCTCAAACCTATCCAATTGCCCCAATTTTGATCTTAAACTCTTTACATCACTCCCCCACATTAAATTGAACCTTTAATTGGCCTTGGCTAACCCCAATTTCACTCAAATTGAACTTCGACAAAAACCCCAATTTTGCCCCAAACTCCAAATTCCACAAATTAAACTTCATAACCCCAAAATTTACACTCAATTGATATTCAAAACACTTCATGACGATCCTTGGGGCCAATTTGAACCATTAATTTGGTCCAACCTAAGCCCTAGCCCAATCCTAACCTAAGGTTGATCCAAATGCACCAAAATTATCCATGAGCGAAAATCCTTCAAATTAAGCTTCCAAATCAACATAAAATCACTCAATCCTTTTTCTAAAATATTCATGACAATCATCCTAGTCATATTTCTCAATCAACTGAACCGAATCAAAGATCAAACCCAAGTCGAGTCCAACTTGAACTTAAAATGCCCAAATATAAACCCATGCACAAAAGTTAACCAAAGCAAACAAAATTGATCAAGCCAAAGCCACAAAAACCACTATTTAGACTCTAGTGACCAGGCTAGACCCACCTAGCCCTCCCTATAAAAGCTATGGACCAATGGCCCCTTGATTTAAGGGATCTCCTCCCATATTTGTCTTAAACAAAGATATCTTTACCGTCATCCTTAACCACTCAGAGTTAATCATCATTAACCCTCTACTAGCTTCCCTGAGTTCTCTAGCGACCACCCCTGGCCCTGACAGCCATACTAATCACCAGAAAACCCTAAGTGGAGAGACACCCTCCTCAAATCTAAACCCAAATTCACTCATCCAATTTGGCACATCCCCATTGGTTGACTACACTCTTCAGCTCTCCACATAGACAGCCAAGTGCACGTGAATTGAAGCCTTAAGCTCCACCCCTTTCATGGCTATTTAAACCCACGTCCTCCACGGCCAAAGAAGAACCAATCAATTTCCTTGGGGACACTTTATCCAATTGCTTCCAAAGACTCTTCATGAATTCTTAAGGCCAACCCCACCATTTTCCCCCTCTAGATTCTTTTGTGAGAGCTCAACTTTGAGTTCAAAATCCAGGGCATCTTCTGTCATTCCACAAAACCCCACCATGCCTCCAGTTAAACCTTCCAAAAGCTCCTCAGACCAAAAGAGAATGTTACCAACATAAATCTCCCTCTGTTGAGCTCTCTAACCAACTCTTTAACCAACGTCATTCTACCTTTTCTTTGACTCGTACACAGACACTATTTTAGCTCAAACATACACTTGGAGGTGGTTTGCTAGCTCACAAGGAAGCTTCCACAAGCACCCAATTGAGGTCTCACCTCTTGGGCAAAGGTATAGAACATTAAGTATAATTTGGAGCTTGGTTTCTCCAATTGTGTAGAAAAGTTTGATTTCATAACATTGTAACTATATGGATGTGTTCGTCTTGAGTAGATGAAGGTGTAGGAATAAACACCATGTGATTTGGTTGAGTCTAGCTCAAGATCTTAAGGTTTGAAGTTGAACGACTTACATGATAGGTTAATCGGGGATGATGACGGAGAGCCATCTGATCAAGCGTTTATTGGATGGACGGACAAGATCAAGCCAGACGAACTCTTGATACGTGAATCGCAGGCTGACGAGGCGGTTATGTGGCTGGTGGTGCCAAATCATAAAGCGTCTCTTGTAACGCTCGTCGCACTATAGGTTGACGCGACAACAGACTGGGTTAAGTATAAAATAGGCTTTTTTGATTTAATTTAATGCCATAATATAGAAAAATCATAATTTTGCATAAAAAAATTATAAAAATAAAAAATAAATACCCTCTTGCTCAGTGAACAGAGGAGAATAATGTGGACTACAAGTAAAATTTATTTGTTGAGTTTCTAATTTTTAATTAATTAAATAACCACTGAGGTATTTTCATTTTAAGTTATTAAATATTGTCGAGAATACCTTGAAATGTTGGGGGTTCATTCCTATGACATATGGGATGTTCTCTGATTTTTTCAAGGTCAGAGAGCATCTTTATGCATATAACCCTAATTTCCTAACTTGGATGGCTATTTTGGCTTAAAATAATTATATAAATTAAAATATCACTTGGAAAACTATGGGATGAATTTTGTACATTTCTACAGTTAATTAAACGCTTATGGCTTGTATTAAATTATATAAATTAAATATTATTAAAAATTTAATAAAATCAATTCCACATTGTGTAGAAAAATCATGTTGACACAGTGTAAAAATTTAAAATTTAATTGATTAAGTTTAAGTAATAAAGTTGATTTTCTAAGAAAAGATGTATTTTTGTACAAAAATAATTATATTAAATTAAATATATATAGAAAAATTACGAAAAAGTGATTTTTTGAGTTCCTTGTGATCAGAAGCACTTAGGAATAATAAAAATTATTTTTTAATAAATAGTTCATTTTTGAGGTATATTTTAAATTTAAAATATTTAAAAATAATTGAAATTTTTAAAAATACAAAAATGTTTCAAAATGTTCCTAATTACTTCTTGATCTTTTGAGACTCATTAAAATATTTTTTATAACTTTTCTAAATTAAAAACAAATTTTTAAAGGCCTAAAATGAGTGTTTCTTAATTTCCCATTTAAATAGTTATAATAAATAAATTAAAAATCATAAAAAAAGATAAATTTATTTCTCTGAGTTCACTAGACTCAGAGAAATTTAATAAAAATATAAAAAAATAATAATTATTATTAAAACATTATTCCTATTTAATTAAATCATTAAAATCATTTAATAATTAAAACACAGAATTTTGATTAATTCAATTTTGATTAATAATTAAAACATGGAATTTTAAAAATTAAAAATCATAAAAAATAGAAATTTGTTCCTCTTATCTAGTTGAACCTTTATTAATGTTCCCATAACAAAAAAAAAAATCTTATTTTGATTAATTAATAAAATAATATTGAGAAATCCTATTTTAAAATTAAAATAATTATATAAATTGAATAAAAATCTAAAAGACCCCATTTTTTACCTCTCATATTTTAATTAACTCATGATTGTGTCTCCATAGAAATTTTAAGGTTACTTGAGTTTCATTTGATAGGTTATAGGATGAGGAGCCCAAAGGGCAAAATGATAATTTTTGAATTATAATGCCTTGATTAAATTTCAGGATAATTTTTGAAACATAATGGCTTAAGAGGTAGAAACTAGTTTATCATCCTTTTCAGGATAAGGGTTAAATTGTAATCTTAATAATTGTCATGACTTGGAAGATTAATATGATGATTCTAAAGTAATGGGCTTAAGTTATGAAGATAGTAATTCACTCATTTAAAGTCCAATAATTGAAGGCTAAGTCTGATATTAATGAGAATTGAAATCCCATTTCAATATTTAATTATCTTAAATTTTCTTTGAAAATTAAAACTAAGAGGGCCTAGTAGTGAACTAGGTTTGATATGTAAGAATTGCCTTTATTGGGATAAGAAAAGATGGACTTAATTAATTGATAAACACTTCTAAGAACTTTAGGCCCTACTTTAACTCTAGACATTAAAATACTTAATGACTTTGGCCTTGCGCTTTGGCGCGACCATTCATATAAGTGTTAAATGAAATACTAAATGACTGTCATTTTTTAGATAATTAAAATGTCAAGGTTCATTGAGTAATGGGGTAATTTCTATTTAGACCTTGGGGTGATTAATGGAACATTATAATAAGTTCAAGATGAAAGTGGAACGTTTTAAGGGATTTTAAAAGTTATTTAGGGTCATTCCCTTAACACTTTGGAATCTCTTGGATAAAACTTATTATATTTTTGTTCTAGAAAATCATCCACTAAGATCTTTTGGGACTCACTGAGTCATGGTTTGAGGGTTCAAAAACTACACCTTCATCTACTCTTGTGATTTATTAAAATTTCCTACAAAAATTATATAAATGTTGCAAAAGCTATTCTTTTAGTGGGAGTAGCGAGAAGATGATAGGCACACTGTTATAACGTGGTTTAACTTATTTCATTTATTGTAATTTATTCTTGCAACATATTATTACTGCTTGGTTGTGAACTTTACCTTAGTTGCAAAAATTAAATCCACTTTTCAAAAACTTAATCAAAATTTAGAAAAATCCAAAATAAATTGTTTCAAAGGTAACCATAAATCATTTGAAATGTCACTAAACTTAAAACGTCCTTTTGAATTTACTGAAGTTTCTATGAGGAGGTAACACACGGTTGCTAACGAGATCTTCTCGGTTTAAATAAGTGTAACAACTTTGTTTAAACTAAGTTAATTCAAAAGAAAATAGTGATACCAGAATGGGGGAACCGTGGGATCCTAACTGGGTCGCTTTAATCAACTTTAACCCCCCCAAAGTGATGGAACTTGAACTAGTCATTTAAACCATTAAACCTTTAATTTTAGGACTGCTAATTCGTCAAGGAGCTTGGAGCTAACTCCGTGGGTAGTAATCTACAACAACACGAGGATCTACAACATTAATCCCTTTCCTTAGAATTAAACAACAAGTTATACGAATTTGAATTTTCCGCCTAGTGTGACATAAATCCTCAACTCATCTTTAGGCCTTTTGTATAGCTCTACTATAAAATTTAAGCCCTAACTCATTTTAGGATTCTGAGGTTGTCATTCTTCACTACCTAAATCCTCATATCTTCCAAGCTATTTGTGTGATCTTCTCGCATAAATGTAAGCCCTAACTAATGAAATCAATAGAGTATAACATTTAAATAATAATATTTTCTAAAAGTTGATACCAAATCATAGGATTGCATGGGAAGTCACTGAGGCTCTCCTCAGGATCTGTGAAAACCCCTAGTTCCTCTTCATTTGGATTCCTTAACAACATTCCAAATTTGAGCCATTCGCTTTTTGAAACTCCTTCGGTTCGATCCTTAAAAAGTCCTACCCCTTGAAATTCTGGAAGATAATATTCTCTGATCTAAATCAAGAGTTTTCTTAGGTGGCTTTGGTTATTGATCTCCAAAATTATAGTTGTCCAAAATATATAAAATTGACTCTGCTATTTAAACGGTTCCAAAATCTTGATGCAATAGTTTGTGAATAAGAAATTTAAGCAATTTATGTTGAAATTCTACGCAAGTATACGTATCGTTATCAAGTAATAAAATACTTTCTATTTAAGACCCAAATATTGATTCTATGGGGAAGGTTTAAATTTTAAATGATAAATTAACAAGGAAATTCACAGCAAGTAAAACGAAATTACTATCATTTATTTTAAATCTTGAGATATTATCAAAACTAAATTATTTAACTACTAGCAAAACTGAAGTGCAAAGTTTAAACAATAACTACTAAACTATTAAACTATGTAATTATGTTTATGTGATGAAGATTTCTTATATGAAAAATCATCTTTTCCACTATAATGAGATTTTGATAAAATGAAATGAGATAAATGGTTTTAAAATGTATTGTGCCAAATATGAGTAGTTTTAATTCTCTACCCTGATATAGTGTTATAGAAAATTATTGGCTAATCCCCGGTTTAATCCCTAAATCTGTGGCTAGGCTAGGAGGATACTAGCTCCCACTCCAGTGCTCTAACTTCCCTTCACCTGAAGGCTAACTCTTGCTTTAGTTCTTTAAACAACTAAGACCAAATTGAGGATTTTAGTCTGTCACCCTAAAATCTCCAATTCTACACCCAACAATTTATATTTCCTTATTTATTTGCACTTAATTCCATGAACGAAATTCTCCTTCATGGAATCAAATGTGATCCTCACTCTATTGTAGAACTCATACTCCATTTCCCGGATTATATGTTTCACAACAAATTTTATCAATTCAATTGGCCAGCTCAAAAAGTAAGTTAAGTTCAGAGGTGAAAAATCATCATAAACTATTTTATATTTTAACATTGGCACATCCATATTATCTTTTTATTTCACCATATCTTAGAGTAGGGAGAAAGAAAAAGGGAACAACTCAAACTTCATGAGAAACATACAATTAAACACAAATTTCATATAAAAAAGAAAGTTCATACAACACTAATAGACAAACAACACTTATCTAAAACTCTTTCTTAAAGCAAATCCCTTGTAGCAATTCTTAAGAAATATAGGAAGAAGAAATCTCTCACTTTTCTCCTTCTCCAACACTCTTAGAAAAGAATTCACACGTAATCTCAACACAAAAAATCTAAATTCTTAAAGAAAAATTAGTAATAGACTCTAAAATGGTGGTGGAATGGAGATGGAAAAGTGTATGGTGTGTAAGAGATTGAATTGAGGCGAGGAATGGTGAAAATAAGAAAAAATTTTGATCAACTTCGGCCCCAAATAGAGCCTAGAGTTGGTTCTCCAATAGGTGCATCCAAAAACTATTCAACAAGCATCCAAATTTGTCGAATCTTATAGAAATAGGGTATTAACAGACACTCACACCGTCAGCGCCCCTTCTGGCATCGTCAGTGTCAGTGGTCTGCAATTTAATTCACTGCCCTATCTCAAATGGTGCTGTTAGAGCCCAGTCTGGCGTCGTCGGCCTTAACCAAATTTTTTATTTTTTCATTTTAACTCCAAATTTTATCCTTTTTGCTTCCTTTTTGTTCCAATTCCTAAAATTCAACAACTTAGAAAAGATGAAAAATACCTTCCATTAAAGTGTAATATCACCAAAAATGAATATAAAATATGGGTCTAAAAATGCATATATTTTTTGTGTATCAAAATTCCCTAAACTTACGTGTTACTTGTCCTCAAGTAACTCATTTACTACTAAAAATATGACTTATGGTAAAGAATTTAACTTCTAAATTTCTAAATTTTAGTCCACTAAAAAAAATAGTATAACTTAAGAAAAATTCAAAACAACTCCAATTAATACTAAAGGTATAAGAATATCCAGCAATCAAGTTACTGACCTCACTTTTGGTTGAGGTTTAGTTTTTCCTCTTTAGTAGCCTAAGGTCTAACCATAAGGCTTTCCTATTGACTATTCTTAGAAAACTAGACATTGAACCCTCACCATTAGAAATTCTACTCTCTTCTTTACTCAACTTGGAGTTCCACATATTGGTCCTAACCCCAGCACTTAATAGGTGGGTTCACTATGGGGAAAACTCAAGATGAGTCACTCTTAAAGTTGCTGGATCTTAGGGTTGACCCTGGGTGTTGGTCTAGGGCTAAGGCACTCACTTGCAATCACTTGCACTCACAATCAGTCACTACCGTAAACCCAGAACTTCTAAGCTTTGGTCCTTTGATACTTTTGAGAGACTCATGTAGGTGGTCCCCTAAACCCATTAGTCCTAGGCTAGGGTTTGGCTAAGACCACTACATAGAGGACCCAAAATGGGGTTTCCATTAGTCCATGGCTTATTTATGGTGGTTGGTACCGCAACTCTACCAAGACACCCAACCTAGCCTTTTGCCCCTAAATTCCCCCAAATTACCTAGATACCATTGGGACCACAAATCTGGCCAAAATTCCCAAATTTACCCAAATACCCAACTTGACTCAAAGATCATTTTAAACACCTTGAAAACACCCAAACTACCCAAAATCACCAAAATTGGCCAAATTACCAAAACACCCCTCTTTAGCCCAAAATTCCAAAAAATCCTAAAAATTCCTAAATCCTCCCAAATATTTCTAATTTCATTTTTCTCAACTATCACATGACCCAATTTGGCCAATTTGACGATCTTTGATCAAAACCCCCAAATTGCCCTTTAAAGGCCTATATTTTCCCCAAATCACTCCAAATGTCTAGCCAATTGGTCTCAATTTACTCCAATTTCAATTCTAAACTCAAATTAACTCTTGATATGACTAATATTGACCAAATTAAAGCATAATTAGTCCATCATTTGGACCCAATTTTGATTTAAACCAAACCCAATTTTGGCCATATGACTTGGTTCCACCACATTGAACCCAAAGCCCACTCAATTGGCTAAAATTTGTGTTTAAAAATCTTCATAACATCCCCATACATCAAAATTGACCTTCAATTGGCCTTTTTGAGACCTCAAATTCATTTGATTTCAATCTAAGTCCAAAAAAGCCTTAAATTTGCCCAAAATTGGTCATGTCTCAAAATCTCACCAAATTGAGGGACTTAACCTCAAAATTTCCACTCTATCCCTTCATGATAAATCTTCATAACATCTCTCTTGATCATGTGGACCATTAAATTTGGACTTAGGCCAAGTCTAGCCCAACCTAGATCCATGTCTAACCCAATATGCCCAAATTGGCTAAATTTCAAAAATCCCTCAAATTGACCTACCAATTGAACTCAAAATCACTTCAACCCTTCACAAAAAATCTTCATAACAATCATCTACACAATGTTGATCAATCAATTGGGTCAGTTGACATTGCTAACCTAGCCAAACCAAAACTTTGATCACTTGAACCCACATTGAATTTATGCATTAAAGATGGCCTAACTACCTTAAAGTTACCAAATTAACTCCACCTCAGCCATTGGTTAGACCCTAAGACTGAGCCAAAACCCATCTAACCACTTAAACTATTCCCAAAAATGCACATGTTGAAGATACTCTTACCAAAACTAAACCTCATTGCATTAAGTTTCTTTGACAGATTCCCCTGGATGCCTTGAGCACCTAGCCGGCCTGCCTAGTCGCCATAGAAGCTCAAAACTGAGAGCCACCCCAATTAAACTTCACCCAAATCAAACCTAGAGGCTAGCTCAGCCAAACCAAATTGTAGAGCTCCTCTGCACTCCACCTAAGCACCACAATGCATCTAATTGTTTGTCCTGAGAGCCACTCATGGCCATTTTTTATAAAAAATTACCTCCACGACCATGGTAGGTGTGCTGAAATTTTCTTAGAGAGAGCCCCCCAAACTTCTCACAGAGCTTCTTTGAGATCCCCTAAGTGTAATCCAACCCTCTTCCGCCATTGAATTCCACTGTGGAAGCTCAATTTGGAGCTCAAGCCTCTGCAAAAAATCAGGACAGAGCTCATTACACTTCCACAATCCACCAAACTTCAATTACTTGTACCCACAACTTCACAACAGTGAAAGAAGCCAAAGCCCCATAAAATCCCCCTTCCATAGAGCCTCTACCATAGCTCTAGACCAACACCCAAATCTGCCCGTGATCAAAATCATATATAAGCCTCACACCAAGACCAAAGACTCAATATCTAGCCTCTTTGGATCATAACAAACATGTCGGGACCCTCTGATTGAAGCTTCACTTTTCAGATCAAAGGTAAAAAACTTCTCTTCCTCCTGAGCCCATTTTGATTCTCCATTTAATTAGGCTTAATTTAATTTCATGATTACCGTATGGATGTGTTCATCTCACTTAGACGGGTCCATAGGATCAAACTTAAAGAGATTTGGTTGAGTCTAGGCTGAGATCTTAAGGTTTTAGTGTGGATAGTCACGCGATCACTCCATCGGGGACGATGATGGGGAGCCGTTGGATCAAGCATGTATCGAATGAATGGAGGAGATCGAGTTGGACAGCGCTTCAGAACATAAACCGCGGGCCGAGTCAGTAGCTACGTAGATGGTGGCGTCCAACCAGAGCGCGCCATGCGTGCCTTTAGAGCTACCTAGGATCTAGTCAGCACGCGCTGTTTGAAAAGATAAATATGGATTTTCCTTATTTATTTAAATACCCCTAACTTAAAAAAAATTTATATCTTGGTGTAGAAAAATCACAAAAATAAAATAAAAATATCCTCTTGCTCAGTGAATAGAGGAGAATAATGTGGAAATAATTATAAGTACATGTGAAGCATATTTTATTTTTAATTAATTAAACACTAATTTGAATGTTTTGATTCTCCATGCATGTAGACTTATCACCATAGCTTGAATTTTTGGCATGTTGCAGCCGTTGTCAAGGGAAACATCCTTTGATTTTTTCCAAAGTCAGAGGAGGTTCCTAGATAGAGATCTATATTTTTCAAGTTTGTATCTTCTATTTGCATAAATTAATCATGATAATTAGCATGTTATTTAGAAAATTCCAAAAAAAAATTGGAAGGACCACCATGACCAGAGGAGCTTTTGGAAAAATTTCATGGATCAAGTCATTTAAAATGTACTTAATTTTTATAAACTCTAAATCATTAAAAAAACTAATTTTGCAAGATAAAAATGTTAACATGACTTGATTTTTGATCTCCACTGTTATTTATGATCAAGAGAACTCACCATAAAAAATTTAAAGTATTTTGAGTTCATTTGAAAACTTAAGTTGATTTTTAAAGATAAATATCATTTTGGCACTTAAATGATTTTTTTAAAAATCAAAATATAACTCAAAAATTTATAAAACTTATTTTTTTAAGTTCTGTGTGATCAAGGGTATTTTCTAAAAATAAAATGATATTTAAAATAAAAACTTGATTTTTAGCCTATTTTAAATATTTAAATAATTTAAAATCCCTAAAAATCACAAAAATAATAAAACTCATGGAAAAGTTCTAAATTGCTTCTTAAGCACTTACAAACAATTGGAATATTTTTCTTGGCTTTCTAAATAAAGATGTTGAATTTCGAAGCTTAAAAATAATTTTTAAAGGATAAAATGAGTTTTCAATAAAAAATAATTTCAATAAATCAAATAAAATTTAGAAAAATAAAAAATCTTCTTCTCTGAGTTTTCTAACCTTAGGAAGAATTTTCAAAAATATAAAACTTGATTTTCCCCATTTGAAATATTTTATATTTAATAAATACCCCAAAACTTAAAATAATTCTTAAAATTTATATAAAATTCAAAAATCATGAAATTTTCTCCAAAGGTTTCTCTAGTCTAAGTCTACCTCCAGTAAATATTTCCAGAGATTAGGGTTTACCTTGGTCAAATTAGGAATTTTCTTTAAAAAATCCTACTTTTGAATGTTAATAATTATGTAAATTAAATTAAATCTTGAAAAATCATATTTTCTCCTTTGATGTCTTAATTGACTGATGAATGAGATAGGATAAAAATTTCAAAGTCATTTGAATGGAATTTGACAAAATATGAAGTGTTAGATCCTTAGAGGCAAATGTGTAATTTTGGAAATTCAGCCTTAATTAACATTTAGGCTTAATTTAAAGAGGGAAAANCTAGATAGAGATCTATATTTTTCAAGTTTGTATCTTCTATTTGCATAAATTAATCATGATAATTAGCATGTTGTTTTTATATTCCAAAAAAATTTTGGAAGGACCACCATGACCAGAGGAGCTTTTGGAAATAATTTCATGGGTCAAGTCATTTAAAATGTACTTAATTTTTATAAACTCTAAATCAATAAAAAAACTAATTTTGCAAGCTAAAAACATTAACATGACTTGATTTTTGATCTGCACTGTTGTTTATGATCCATAAAAATTTTAAAGTATTTTATGTTCATTTGAAAACTTAAGTTGATTTTTAAAGAAAAAAATCATTTTGGCACTTAATGATTTTTTTTTAAAATCAAAATATAACTAAAAAATTTATAAAACTTGTTTTTTTGAGCTTTGTGTGATCAGGGGTATTTTCTAAAGAAAATGATATTTAAAATAAAATTCTTGATTTTTAGCCTATTTTAAATATTTAAATAATTAAAAATCCCTAAAAATCACAAAAATAATAAACTCATGGAAATGCTTTAAATTGCTTCCTAAGCACTTACAAACAATTAGAATATTTTTCTTGGCTTTCTAAATAAATATATTGAATTTCAAAGCTTAAAAATAATTTTTAAAGGATAAAATGAGTTTTCACTAAAAGATAATTTCAATAAATCAAATAAAATTAAAAAAAATATAAATATTCTTCTTTGAGTTTTCTAACCATAGGAGGAATTTTCAAAAATATAAAACTTAAATTTCCCCATTTGAAATATTTTATATTTAATAAATACCCCAGAACTTAAAATAATTCTTAAAATTTAAATAATTTCAAAAATTCATGAAATTTGCTCCAAAGGTTTCTCTGGTCTAAGTTTACCTCCAGTAAAAATTTCCAAAGATTAGGGTTTACCTTGATCAAATTAGGAATTTTCTTTGAAAAATCCTACTTTTGAATGGCAATAATTATGTAAATTAAATTAAATCTTGAAAAATCATATTTTCTCCTCTGATGTATTAATTGACCCATGAATGAGAAATTAAATTTTGAAAAATCACATTTTCTCCTCTGATGTCTTAATCGACCCATGAATGAGGTAGGAGAAAATTAAAAATCACATTTTCTCCTCTGATGTCTCAATTGACCCATGAATGAGGTAGGATAAAAAATAAAATTAAATTTTTAAAAATCATATTTTCTCCTCTGATGTTTCAATTGACCCATGAATGAGGTAGGATAAAAATTTCAAAGTACACATTTTCTCCTCTGATGTCTCAATTGACCCATGAATGAAATAGGATAAAAATTTCAAAGTCATTGAAATTGGACAAATTATGAAGTGTTAGAGCCTTAGGGGCAAATGTGTAATTTTGGAAATTTAGCCTTAACTAACATTTAGGCTGAATTTAAAGAGGGAAAAGGGTAACCTCTGATCTTAATTTGGATGTTTGAAACATAAGGGGTTAATTGGTAGAAACCAACCTCACTTTCTTAAAGAAAAGATAAGTTAATAAATTTCTAAATTATTAAAATTTGGGAGTTTATTAAAATAAAATGAGGTGATGTTTGAAACACTAGGGGTTAATTGGTAGAAACCAACCTCACTTTCTTAATTAAAAAGATAAAATTTCTAAATTATTAAAATTTGGAAGTTTATTAAAATAAAATGAACCCAGGACTTAGGGGTTTAGTTTATTAAAATAAAATGAACCCAAGACTTAGGGGTATGACTTTTGAAGTCAATAATTAATTAATTTAATATCCCTATTTTGATTTTCAAGTAAGATTCAAATCATGAATTATGTCCACCTAAAGCTTAATCTTTTCAAAGCTAATTAAGATACTCACCTAGGTCTTAAGGGCTTAATAGTAACTTAGGCAAAATCAGGTTTCATTTAAATGAGGATTAGAAAACATCTTTTAAAATTAGAACATCTTTCAAACACTACAAGCCCAAGTATAGCAAAAATTTGGTTAAGTANTTAATATCCCTATTTTGATTTTCAAGTAAGATTCAAATCATGAATTATGTCCACCTAAAGCTTAATCTTTTCGAAGCTAATTAAGACACTCACCTAGGTCTTAAGGGCTTAATAGTAACTTAGGCAAAATCAAGTTTCATTTAAATGAGAATTAGAAAAGTAAAAATCATTTAAAATTAGAACATCTTTAAAACACTACAAGCCCAAGTATAGCCAAAATTTGGTTAAGTATTCCAATAACACTAACTTGTGTCTTTAAGAGTCTTCACCCACTTAATATTCAAAATTAAATTACAGATGATAATTACCTTACTCTTAGGGATAATTGATACATCAATGTTCATTGAGCATAAGGATTTTTTATAGGATGAATTATTGAGCAACATAATAAGTTTAAAAGAACTCGGGATTCGCCACCAGGCAGCGAGAGAGTAGCACGGATCTGCTTCTTCCTCTAGATCTGTTGGATACCTCAAAGATCTACTAAACTTATATATTTTGCTTGATAACATCATCCTTAATTAAACTCCTAAGGACCCACCAAGATATGACATAGGGTTAGGAAAATTACCAAAACCTTACATTTTTGCCTCTACATATAAACTGCCTTAACATGCCTTTCAAGTTTCAGGTGGTGGAACGAGAAGACTCGCTAGGTACGCTTTTACAGTTTTCAGCATTGTCTTTCTTGTATTTTCATATTGTACTTTAATACCTACAAATTTGCATGCTAAATAACAATGTCACCCTACATAAAAACTAAAACCATCAGGGTAGCCAAGAAACCAAAACCAAAACCAAAATTAAAATCAACTAAGATAAAATTCACCCCCATAACATTCCGAATATAAAATAAAACATTCTTTACCCTTACTAGAGTTGCTATAAAGAACATTGGCTAATTTAAAGTTTGAATAGTTCTGAAGATCGGCTAGGCAGAACCCTTACTAGAGATGATATAAAGAACATTGGCTAATTTAAAGTTTGAATAGTTCTGAAGACAGGCTAGGCCCTTACTAGAGATGATATAAAGAACATTGGCTAATTTAAAGTTTGAATAGTTCTGAAGACAGGCTAGGCCCTTACTAGAGATGCTATAAAGAATATTGGCTAATTTAAAGTTTGAATAGTTTTGAAGACCGACCTTACTAGAGATGCTATAAAGAACATTGGCTAATTTAAAGTTTGAATAGTTCTAAAGACCAGATAGGTAGGGAAGATACCATTAGAGATGCTATAAAGAACATTGGCTAATTTAAAGTTTGAATAGTTCTAAAGACCGGCTAGGAGGTAAGATACTAGCTCTCATTCTAGAGTTCCCTCAATTCCCTCCACCTGAGGGCTAACATCTCTTATCAGAATTTAAAACAATAAACTAAGTTGGGGGCTTTAACCTATCACTTTAAAGTCTTCATAAAAATCATCTACACAATATTGATCAATTAATTGAGATAATTAACATGGCTAGCCAAGCCCAAACCTAAGCTTTGATCACTTGAACCCACATTGAACCCATGCACTAAAGATGACCTAACTACCCCAAAGTCACCAAATTAATGACTCCACAACCATTAGTTGCACCCTAGTGACCAGCGTAAACCTCTTAAAATCACCTAAACTAAGACATGGACCAAAGGTCCCCAAAATTAAGGGATTTCATGCCATATTTGCTTAAGATTAAGATATTTTTTGCCAAAACAAAGCCTAAACTCATTAAGTTGCTGTGACATATTCCTCTAGCTAACCTAACCTCTCTAGCCACCTTTTTTGGTAGGTCGGCCAGCCTAGTGGCTAAAAAAAGGCCAAACCAAGAGCCACCCTCATGGAATTAAACCCAATTCAAACCTAGAGGCCACCTCATCCAAATTAAAGCTTAGAGCCACTCTGCTCTCCACCTAAGCAGCACATTTCACCCCCCAATTGGCCATGACAGCAAGCCTAAGGCCATTTTTATAGAAGCTCCCCTCCATGGCCATGGAGGGAGAGCTAAAACTTACTCTAAGAGACATCCACAAATTGATACCAAAGCCACTTTGAGACCTCCTCAGTGCAACCCAACCCCCACATTGCCCTGAATTTCCTTGTCGGAGCCAAATTTTTTATCTCAAAACCTTACCGGAGATAGGACAAAGCTCTCCACACCTCTAAACTCCACCAAACTCAAATTAAACTCACCCACACCTTCATCACATTGAGAGAAGCCAAAGATCTATCAAATCCCCTTTCCACAGAGCCCCTAGCATAGCTCTAGACCAACGCCTAAAATCGGCCTTGGTCGAATTTGGGTCTAGAAATTTCACTATAGCAAGAGGTTTAATCCCTAGCCTCTTTGGACCCTAACAAACGTGTCAAGAATCTCTGATCAAAGCTTTCCTTCTCAGAGCCAAGGTATTGAACCTCTCCTCCTTCTGAGCTTTTTTTTTTATTCTCCATTTAATTAGGCTTGATTTAATTGTATGATTACCGTATGAATATGTTCGTCTCACTTAAACGAGACCATAAGATCAAACCCGAGGTGATTTGGTTGAGTCTAGGCTGAGATCTTAGGGTTTTAGTATGGACGGCCATGGGATCACTCTATCGGAGGCGATGACGGGGAGCCGTCCGATCACGAGTGTATCGGATGGACGGAGGAGATCGAGCCGAACAACATTTCTTTACATGAACCGAGGGCCGAGTCAGCGGCTACGTGGATGGCGGCGTCCAACCAGAGTACGCCACGCGTGCTTTTGGAGCTGCCTAGAATACAATCAGCATCGCGTGTTTAAATACAAAAATAGGGATTTTTTTATTTAAGTAAATAGCCCTAGCTTTAAAAAATCATATCTTGGTGTAGTAGAATCATAAAAATAAAATAAAAATACCCTCTTACTCAGTGAATAGAGGAAAATAATGTAGAAATGATTTGAAGTCCATTTGATGCATATTTTATTTTTAATTAATTAAACACTAACTTGGATGTTTTGATTCTCAATGCATGTAGTAATCTTACCATGCCTTGAAATTTTAGCATGTTGTTACCTCTGTCTTAGGGAACATTCTCTGATTTTTTCAAAGTTAGAGGAGGTCCCTAGACAGAGAACCATATTTTTTAAGTTTATGTGCATTATTTGCATAAAATAATTATGGAAATTAGTATGTTGCTTAGAAAAAATCCAAGAAAATTTTGGAAGATTTATAATGACTAGAGAGCTTTTAGGAAAATTTCTAATGAGCCAAATCATTCAAAATACACCTAATCTCTACAAACCCTGAATCACTAAGATAATTAATTTTGAAAAATACAAACAACAAAATGACTTGATTTTTTATCTTCACTATTTTTTAGGATCCAGAGAACTCACCATAAAAATTCTAAAGTATTTTGAGTTCATTTGGTAACTTAAGTTGATTTTTAAAGATAAATAACAATTTTTAGTACTAAAATGATTTTTAAAATCAAAATATAACTTGAAAGATTATAAAACTTGGTTTTTTGAGTTTTCTGTGATCAGAGGTATTTTCTAAAAATAAAATGGGGTTTAAAATACAAACTTGATTTTTAACATATTTTAAATGTTTAATTAATTAAAAATCCATAAAAATCACAAAAATAGTAAAATTCATGTAAATGTTCTAAATTGCTTCCTAAGCACTTAGGAATGATTATAATATTTTTCCTGATTTTCTAAATAAAGATATTGAATATTAAAGCTAAAAAATAATTTTTTAAAGGCTAAAAATGGATTTTCACTGAAAAAAATTCCAATAAATCAAATAAAACTCAAAAAAATATAAAATTTCCTCCTATGTGTTCTATGTTTAATGTTTAATTAATTAAAAACATTTTATGCATGGAGAATCAAAATATAACTCAAAAAAATATGAAACTTAGTTTTTTGAGTTCTCTGTGATCAGAGGTATTTTCTAAAAATAAAATGATATTTAAGATAAAAATTTGATTTTTAGTCTATTCTAAATATTTAAATAACTAAAAATTCATAAAAATCATAAAAATAATAAAACTCATGGAAATATTCTAAATTGTTTCCTAATCACTTAGGAACAATCAGAATATTTTTCCTGATTTTCTAAAGAAAGATATTTATTTTCAAAGCTTAAAAATAATTTTTAAAAGGCTAAAAATGTGTTTTCACTAAAATAATTCCAATAAATCAAGAAAAAATAAAAAAAAATATAAAATTTGCTCCTCTGAGTTCTTTGACCTTAGGGAGATTTTTTAAAAATATAAAGCTTAATTTTCACCACTTAAAATATTTAATTTTTATTAAATAACCCAGAACTTAAAATAATTTTAGTAAATCACAAAGAATTCAAAAAATTGTGAAATTTGACCCAAGGGCTTCTCTAGTCTAAGTCTACCTCCAGTAAAAATTTCAAGAAACTATAATTTACCTTTGTCAAGTTAGGAATTTTCTTTGAAAAATCCTATTTTTGCATTAAAATAATTATGTAAATTAAATTAAATTTTGAAAAATCACATTTTCTCCTCTGATGTCTCAATTAACTCATGAATAAGGTAGGATAAAGACTTCAAAGTCATTCAAATTAAATTTGATAAATTATGAAGTTTTAGAACCTTAGGGGCAAATGTGTAATTTTGGAAATCTTGCCTTAATTAACATTTAGGCTTAAGTCAAGGAGGGAAATGGGTAACCTCTGATCTTAATCAATTTATTTGGTAGAAACCAATTGCACTTTCTTAATTAAAATTAATAATCTTCTAAATCTATTAGAATTTGGAAGTTTATTAAAATTAAATGATCCTGGACTTAGGGGTATGACTTAAAATTTGGAAGTTTATTAAAATTAAATGATCCTAGACTTAGGGGTATGACTTTTGAAGCAGATAATTAATCAATTTAATACCCCTATCTTGATTCTCAAATAAAATCCAAATTATGAATCATGACCACTTAAAACTTAACCCTCTAATTAAGACACTCACCTAGTTCTTAAGGGTTTAGTGGTGACTTAGGCCAAATCGAAATTGACTAAAAAAAGATTAGAGAAATAAACATAATTATATCAAACATCCTTGAAACACCACTAAACCCAATTAGGATTAAAATTTGGCTAAGTGATTCAAATTACACTAACTTGCCCCTTTAAGGGTCTTCACCCACATAATTCTTAAATTGAATGACAAATGATAATTATCCCTTTCTTAGGGATGATTGAGACACCAATGTTCACTGAGTAATAAGGATATTTATAGGATGAACCATTAAGCAACATAATAAGTTTAAATGGACTCGAGACTTTTCACTAGTTGGTGAGAGGGAGGCATGGACCTCCTTCCCCCTCCTAACTTGTTGGATACCTCAGAGGCCTATTAAACTTAATATTCTCTGCTCAATGGAATCATCCTTAATTAAACTTTTAAGGACCCACCAAAAATACGACATAGAGTTAGGAAAACCCCCCCATAACTCTACTTTTTCTGCTATTCATAAATGCCCTCACATGCATTTTAAGTTTCAGGTGGTGGAACGAGATGACTCGCCAGGTACGCTTTTACAGTTTATAATACCATCTTTCTTCTACCTTTTCCTTACTTTTTTCATGCTTGCATTTACCTACATAAACTTAAACCAAAACCATAACCCAAAACCAAAACTAAAATCAACCAAGATAAAATTCACCGCCACAACATTCTTTCTCATACTGTACTTTTATATCTGCAAATTTTCTTGCTAAACAACGACATCACCCTGCATGCCTGCAAATTTACATGCTAAACAAAGATGTCACCCTGCATGAAAACTAAAACCATCAGGATAGCCACGAGCTTGCATGTTAAACAATGATGTCACCCTGCATGAAAACTAAAACTGCTAGGATAGCCATTGCTAAACAAAGATGTCACCCTACATGAAAACTAAAACCATCAGGATAGCCACATAACCATAATTTGCATGCTAAACAACAATGTCACCCTGTATGAAAACTAAAACCATCAGGATAGCCACACAACCATAAGATTGCATTTACTTGCATGTATGAAAACAACATAAACTTGCATGTTAACTATAACCATAACCCAAAACTACGAACTTGCATGCTAAACAACGATGTCACCCTCCATGAAAACTAAAACTACTAGGATAGCCGCAAAACAAAAATTAAAATCGAAAAGATTAAACTCACCTCCACAACATTCAAAATATAAAACAACTCAAAATTTAATCACAAACATCACACAAAATTTGCATGTTAACCATAACCATAACCCAAAACCAAAATTAAAAATCAACCAAGATAAAATGGATAGCCACAGAACCAAAATAATCCCAAAACCAAAGCCAAAACCAAAACTAAAACTAAAATCAACCAAGATAAAATTCACCTCTTGCATGTTAACCAAAACCATAACCAAAACCAAAACTAAAATCAACCAAGATAAAATTCATCGCTTTGCATGTTAACCATAACCCAAAACCAAAATTAAAAATCAACCAAGATAAAATTCCCCGCCAGGATATCCACAAAACCAAAACCAAAACTAAAACTAAAATCAACCAAGATAAAATTCACCCCCACGCATTCAAAATATAAAACAACTCAAAATTTAATCACAAACATCACATAAAACCACAACTTCAATTAAATCATAACCATAACCCAAAACCAAAATTAAAATCAACTAAGATAAAACTCACCGCCATAACATAACTTGCATGTTAACCAAAACCAAAACTAAAATCAACCAAGATAAAATTCACCGCCACAACATTCGAATAAACCAAAACCAAAGCTAAAACTAAAATCAACCAAGATAAAATTCACCCCCACAACATTCAAAATGTAAAACAACTCAAAATTTAATCACAAACATCACACAAAACTACAATTGCAACTAAATTAAGACGTCTCTATCCAAAATTTAATCACAAACATCACATAAAACTACAACTTCAACTAAATTAAGACGTCTCTATTGGATAATCGGGAATCCCTCGGAGGAGGAAACCTACGGTTGCTAACGAGGCTTCCCACGGTTCACCGCCACAACATTCAAAATATAAAACAACTCAAAATTTAATCACAAACATCACACAAACAATTAAGATGTCTCTATCAGATGATCGGGAATCCCTCAGAGGAGGTAACCTACGGTTGCTAAGGAGGCTTCCCACGATTTAAATANCCTGATTTGATATTATAACTTGACACACTAGATAACTCAAACTCGTCGCGGCAAGGAGCTTGGAGCTAGCTTTGTGGGCAGCACGGCCATCTTCAACAGCAAAACCTTTCTTCCCCAGCTAAAGTCCTTCCTTAGACTTAAACAACAAAGCCATAGGACTTTGAGGTTGCTTACTTATGCAACGTAAGTGCTCACCTTATCTTTAAACCTTTGTATAGCCCTGCTATATAATATAAGCCCTAACTCGTCTTAGGATTCTGAGGTTGTTGTTTGTCACAACCTAAATCCTCACATCTTTCAGGCTATTTGTGTGATCATTTCACACGAATGTAAGCCCTAACTAATAAAATTGGCAGGATGAAACACCTAAATATTTCTCCTCAAAACTGAAGCCAAACATTAGGATAACTTGGGAAGTCACCGAGGTTTTCCTCTGGATCCATGACATCCCCTAGTTCCTCTCCTTTGGATTCTACAACGTAATGTTCCAAATTTGAACCAATCACCTTTCACACCTCTATGTCTGATTTCGGATTCTACAATAAAATGTTCCAAATTTGAACCAATCCCCTTTCACACCTCTACATCCAATTTTGTTGAAGAGTTGGAAGTCACCAAGGTTCTCCTCTAGATCTATGACATCCCCTAGTTCTTCCTCCTTTGGACTCTAATGTTCCAAATTTGAACCAATCCCCTTTCACACCTCTACATCTGATTTCGTTGAAGAGTCCCACCATGTTCCAAATTTGAACCAATCCCCTTGCACACCTCTATGTCCGATTTCGTTGAAGAGTCCTGCCTTCCAAATTTGAACCAATCCCCTTTCACACCTCTACGTCTGATTTCGTTGAAGAGTCCTACCTTCGTTGAACCAATCCCCTTTCACACCTCTACGTCCGATCTCATTGAAAAGTCCTACCCTTTGAAATTCTTGAACCAATCCCCTTTCACACCTCTACGTTCGATTTCGTTGAAGAGTCCTACCCTTTGAAATCCCTTGAAGATAATATTTCTTGATTTTTATCGAGAGTTTTCTTAGGTGACTTTAGTCATTTAAGATGTAATTAACTATATGGGCTTGCCCTTATAGGACGCATGTCCGAACCCAGCTTAATATAAACCTTATTTAATCCTTTATGCTAAATAGGGGAACTTATCGGTAAATACAAAGGTTTCGCAGACCAAACAGATGTCATACTTTGCTTAGTTTATTTGATCGAGCCTCATCCTCAAGTCTTGTGTTTATCCTTTGGGATAGAAACAGGATTTGAGGAACAAAGCTCTTTCATTTTAAACTATGAAAAATATGGGGTCAATTTGATTTCATACTTCAACGTCCTTCTCTTTCATTTTAAACTATGAAAAATATGGGGTCAGTTTGATTTCATACTTCAACTTCCTTCCGTAGCGGGCGACAGGATTTCGATTCCAGTGACCGACAGCTTCTTACGGGCAACCCCACAAACCAACCCGAAATAACGTCGACAAATGGCTTGCACCAATCTTCGTTGATGTCTACAACTGTATTTATTGCTTCTTCTTTTCCAAGCTTGTGTAGAGTTTCAAAGTCATTTCGAGACGAGACTCGTCTTTCTTGCACCGTGACTTCGACGGAATCCTCTGGGGAACATGCCATTTCCTTAGAAAGTTTTGTTAAAGCGTCGGCATGAGCATTATCTCCCCGAGGAATCCGGTAGAAATTCACCTCAGGAATCTGCTCCAGGAGCTTCATTTTGTACTGTTGGTATTCTGCTAATCTTGGTTTTAAAATTTTGTATTGTTCGTCGACTTGGTGGATGACAAGTTGAGAGTCACCATAGATGACAATGTTTGTTATATCCATTGAGATTGCCAATTCCAATTCGATGATTAAAGCTTCATATTCTGCTTCATTGTTGGTGCACGGCTCTGTCAGGTGGTATGAGAACCTCATCATACCGTTATCTGGCATAATAAAGATCAAACCGATCCCTGCTTTGCCTGGTATAACTGTGCCTAATTCTTTGTCTTTCCTGGCTGACAAAGCACCATCGAAGTAAATTTCCCAGCCCTGCGCACCAGAAAATTCCTTTTATAGTATTTGCTCATCTAGTAACTCGTCATTGAGAGAGGACCCAGCTGGCAGTGGGTGTGTAGTGAGAGAGTCTGCTAGTATCTGTCCCTTGATAGCACGAAGGGGAACAAAAGTTATATCAAATTGCAATAAGATCATTGACCATCTTGCTAAACATCCAGAGAGTGTTGGACGGGTCATCAAATATTGCAATAGATTAACTTTCAAAATTAGGATGATGTTATGAGAAAGCATGTAATTTTTAAGCTTTCGGGCGGCAAAAATTAATGCCAAACAATGTTTCTCAATAGGTGGATACCTTATCTTTGTCGGTATTAGACGACGACTCAAGTAGCAGAGCACATTTTCNAATTACACATGATAATTATCTTACTCTTAGGGATAATTGATACATCAATGTTCATTGAGCATAAGGGTGTTTTATAGGACAAATTATTGAGAAACATAATAAGTTTAAAAAAACTTGGAATTCTCCACCAGGCGGCGAGAGAGTAGCACGGACCTGCTTCTTTCTCTAGATCTGTTGGATACCTCACAGATCTACTAAACTTAATAAATTTTGCTTACAACATCATCCTTAATTAAACTCCTAAGGACCCACCAAGATATGACATAGGGTTAGGAAAATTACCAAAACTTTACATTTTTGCCTCTACATATAAACTGCCTTAACATGCCTTTTAAGTTTCAGGTGGTGGAACGAGAAGACTTGCCAGGTACGCTTTTACAGTCAGCATTGTCTTTCTTGTACTTTCATATTGTACTTTTATACCTGCAAATTTGCATGCTAAATAACAATGTCTCTCTGCATAAAAACTAAAATCATCAGGGTAGCCACAAAACCATAACCAAAACTAAAACCAAAACAAAAATTAAAATCAACCAAGATAAAATTCACCCCCACAACATTCAAAATATAAAACAATAATATCAATAATATTCTTTACCCTTAATAGAGATGCTATAAAGAACATTGGTTAATTTAAAGTTTGAACAGTTCAGAAGACCGGTTAGAAGGTAAGATACTAGCTCTCACTCTAGAGTTCCCTTAATTTCCTCCACCTGAGGGCTAACATCTCTTATCAGAACTTAAAATGATAAACCAAGTTGGGGGCTTTAACATGTCACTTTAAAGTCTTCATAACAATCATCTACACAATGTTGATCAATTAATTGAGATAATTAACATGGCTAGCCTAACCCAAACCCAAGCTTTGATCACTTGAACCCACATTGAACCTATGTACTAAAGATGGCCTAACTACCCCAAAGTCATCAAATTAATGACTCCACAGCCATTAGTTGGACCCTAGTGACCAGCCTAAACCTCTTAAAACCACCTAAACTAAGACATGGACCAAAGGTCCCAAAACATAAGGGATTTCATGCCATATTTGCTTAAGATTAAGATATTTTAGAAAGCCTAAACACATTAAGTTGTTGTGACATATTCCTCTAGCTCACCTGACCTCCCTAGCCACCTTTTTTGGCCGGCCGACCAGCCTAGTGGCTGAAAAAAGGCCAAACCGAGAGCCACCCCATGGAATTAAACCCAATTCAAACCTATAGGCCACCTCATCCAAATTGAAGCTTAGAGCCACTCTGCCCACCACCTAAGCATCACATTTCACCCCCAAATTGGCCATGGCAACAAGCCTAAGGCCATTTTTATAGAAGCTCCCGTCCATGGCCATGGAGGGAGAGCTAAAAATTAATCTAAGAGACATCCTCAAATTGATACCAAAGTCTCTTTGAGACCTCCTCAGCGCAACCCAACCACCACATTGCCCTGAATTTCCTTGTCGGAGCCCAATTTTTTAGTTCAAAACCTTGTCAGAGAGGACAAAGCTCTCCACACCTCTAAACTCCACCAAACTCAAATTAAACTCACCCACACCTTCATCACATTGAGAGAAGCCAAAGTCCTATCAAATTCCCTTTCCACAGAGCTGCTAGCATAGCTCTAGACCAATGCCTAAAATTGGCCTTGGTCGAATTTGGGTCTAGACATTTCACCATAGCAAGAGGCTTAATCCCTAGCTTCTTTGGACCCCAACGAACCTGCCGAGACTCTCTGATCAAAGCTTTCCTTCTCAGAGCCAAGGTATTGAACCCCTCTTACTTTTGAGCTTTTTTTTATTCTTCATTTAATTAGGCTTGGTTTAATTGTATGATTATCATACAAATATGTTCGTCTCACTTAGACGAGTCCATAGGATCAAACCAGAGGTGATTTGGCTGAGTCAAGGCTGAGATCTTAGAGTTTTAGTATGGACGGTCATGGGATCACTCTATTGGGGATGATGACGGGGAGCCATTCGATCCCGTGTATATCGGTTAGACGGAGGAGATCGAGCCGGACAACATTTCTTTACATGAACCAAGGGCTGAGTCAGCGACTACGTAGATGGCGGCGTCCAACCAGAGCACGCCACACATGCTTTTGGAGCTGCCTAAAATACAATCTGTGCCGCGTGTTTAAATAGAAAAAAATGGATTTTCTTCTTTAATTAAATAGCCCTAGCTTTAAAAATTCATATCTTGGTGTAGTAAAATCATAAAAATAAAATAAAAATACCCTCTTACTCAGTGAATAGAGGATAATAACGTGGAAATAATTTGGAGTCCATGTGATGCACATTTTATTTTAAATTAATTAAACACTGACTTGGATGTTTTGATTCTCAATGCATGTAGTAATCTTACCATGCCTTAAAATTTTAGCATGTTGTTGCCTCTGTCCTGGGGAAGATTCCCTGATTTTTCCAAAGCTAGAGGTGATCCCTAGATAGAGAACCATATTTTTTTAAGTTTATGTGCATTATTTGCATAAAATAATTATGGAAATTAACATGTTGCTTAGAAAAAATCCAAGAAAATTTTGAAAGATTTATAATGACTAGAGAGCTTTTAGGAAAATTTCTAATGAGCAAATCTTTCAAAATACACCTAATCTCTACAAACCCTCAATCATTAAGATAATTAATTTTGAAAAATACAAAAAACAAAATGACTTGATTTTTTATCTTCACTATTTCTTAGGATCCAAAGAACTCACCATAAAAATTCTAAAGTATTTTGAGTTCATTTAGTAACTTAAGTTGATTTTTAAATATAAATAACATTTTTTAGTACTAAAATGATTTTTAAAAACCAAAAAATAACTTAAAAAATTATAAAACTTAGTTTTTTGAGTTTTCTGTGATTAGGGGTATTTTCTAAAAAAAGTGGAGTTTAAAATAAAAACTTGATTTTTAACATATTTTAAATATTTAATTAATTAAAAATCATGAAAATCACAAGAATAGTAAAATTCATGTAAATGTTCTAAATTGCTTCCTAAGCACTTAGGAACAATTATAATATTTTTCCTGATTTCCTAAATAAAGATATTGATTTTTAAAGCTCAAAAATAATTTTTTAAAGGCTAAAAATGGATTTTCACTGAAATTAATTCCAATAAATCAAATAAAACTCAAAAAAATATAAAATTTCCTTCTATGTGTTCTCTGACACCAAGAAGATTTGTGAGAAATATAAAACTTAATTTCTCCCATTTAAAATATTTTATATTTAATAAATACCACATAACTTAAAATAATTCTTAAAATTAAAATAAGTTTCAAACAATCATGAAATTTGGTCCAAAGGCTTCTCTAGTCAAGGTCTACCACAATTAAAAATTTCAATGGATTAGGATTTACCTTGGTCAATTTAAAAATTTTCTTTTAAAAAACCCTATTTTGCATGAAAATAATTATATAAATTAAATTAAATTTTCAAAAATCACATTTAAAAATTTACCCATGAATGAGGTAGGATAAAAAGTTCAAAGTCATTTGTATTAAACTTGATGAATTATGAAGTGTTAGAGCCTTAGGGGCAAATGAGTAATTTTGGAAATTTAGCCTTAATTAACATTTAGGCTTAATTCAAGGATGGAAATAGGCAACCTCTGATCTTAATTTGGATGTTTGAAACACAATGGTTTAATTGGTAGAAAACAACCTCACTTCTTAATTGAAAGATATGTTAATAAATTTCTAAATTATTAAAATTTGGAAATTTATTAAAATAAAATGAACCAGGGCTTAGGGGCATGACTTTTGAAGTCAATAATTAATCAATTTAATACCCCTATTTGATTTTCAAATGAAATTCAAATAATGAATTATGAACACCTAAAGCTTAAACTTTTCAAAACTATTTAAGACACTCACTTAAGTCTTAAGGGCTTAGTGGTGACTCAGGCTAGATCAAGTTTCATTTAAATGAGGATTTGAAAAACAAACACAATTAAAATTAGAACATCTTTCAAACACTACAAGCCCAATTAATTAGAAAAGTAAATATCATTGAAAATTAGAACATCTTTCAAACACTACAAGCACAATTAGGATAAAAATTTGGTTAAGTGTTCCAATAACACTAACTTGCCTCTTTAAGGGTCTTCACCCACATAATATTAATAAATTAAATTACAGGTGATAATTAGCTTACTCTTTGGCATAATTGATACATAACTGAGCACTAAGGGTATTTACAAGATGAATTATTAAGCAACATAATAAGTTTAAAAGAACTCAAGATTTTTCACCAAGCAGTGAGAGAGTAGCACGAACCTGTTTCTTTCTATAAATTTGTTGGATACCTCGGAGATCTACAAAACTTGATATATTTTGTTTGACAACATCATCCTTAATTAAACTTCTAAGGACCCGCCAAGATATGACATAGGGTTAGATAGGTCGTCAAAATTTTATTTCCCCATTTTATATAAATTGCCTTGACATGCCTTTTAAGTTTCAAGTGGTGGAACGAGAAGACTCACCATGTGCGCTTTTACAGTTTTCAATGTTGCCTTTCTCGTATTTTGATACTATACTTTTATACCTGTAAATTTGCATGCTAAACAATGACTGCATGAGAACTAAAACTGCTAGGATAGCCACAAAACCAAAACCAAAACTAAAACAAAAATCAACCATGATAAAATTCACCTCCACAACATTCAAAATATAAAATGACTCTAAATTTAATCACAAACATCACACAAAACTACAATTAAAACTAAATTAAGATGTCTCTATCGGATGATCGGGAATCCCTAAGAGGAGGTAACCTATGGTTGCTGACGAGGCTTCCCACGGTCTAAATGATATTATGGTACTCATTGAGTTGAGTTTAGTAAGTTCATTTGGATTAAATTAATCAAATAGAAAATAGTGGTGCCGGAACGAGGGAGCCGTAAGTTCATTTGAACTAAGTGAATCCAATAGAAAATAGTGATGCCGGAACGAGGGAACCGCAAACCATTTGGACTAAGTGAATCCAATAGAAAATAGTGATGCCGGAACGAGGGAACCGTAGGACCCATCATTTGGACTAAGTGAATCCAATAGAAAATAGTGATGCCGGAAAGAGGGAACCGTAGGATCCTAATTTTGGACTAAGTGAATCCAATAGAAAAAAGTGGTGCCGGAATGAGAGAACCGTAGGATCCTAACTCGACACTAAGTGAATCCAATAGAAAGTAGCGGTGTCGGAACGAGGGAACCGTAGGATCCTAACCGGTGTTCACCCTAATCAACTTTAACATGCCCCCATAAAATTTAAAGAACTTCAACCATAAGGCCACTTGATTTGACATCATAACTTGACACACTAGAAAACTCAAACTCATTGTGGCAACGAGTTTGGAGTTTAGGGCAGCACGACCATCTTCAACAGCAAAACCTGTCTTCCCCAGCTAAACTAATCTTTCTTCCGTAGACTTAAACAATAAAGCCATAGGACTTCGAGGTTGCTTGCTTATGCAACGTAAATACTCACCTTATCTTTAGGCTTTTTGCATATCACTGCTATACAATATAAGACCTAACTCGTCTTAGGATTCTGAGGTTATCGTCCGCCACGACCTAAACCCTCACATCTTCCAGGCTATTTGTGTGATAGTTTCACATGAATGTAAGCCCTAACAAATAAATTTGGTAGGATTAAACACCTAAATATTTCTCCTCAAAAATGAAGCCAAACATTAGGATAGCTTGGGAAGTCTCCGAGGTTCTCCTTTGGATCCATGACATCCTCTAGTTCTTCCTCTTTTGGACATTACAACAAAATGTTCAAAATTTGAACCAATCCCTTTTCATACCTCTACGCCCGATCTCATTGAAAATTCCTACCATTTTAAAACTCCTTAAAGATAATATTTCATGATTTTTATCTAGAGACTTCTTAGGTGACTTTTTCCATTTAAAATGTAATTAACTCTAGGGGCTTGCTCTAATAGGAAGCATGTCTGAACCCAGCTTAATATAAAACCTATTTAATTATTTATATTAAATAGAGGAACTTGTCAGCAAATAAAATGGTTTCGCATACCAAAGTGACGTCATATGTTCATTAGTTTATTTGATTGAGCTTCATCCTCAAGTTTTGTGTTTATCCCTTGGGGTAGATGCAAGATTTGAGGTATAGTGCTCTTTCATTTAAACTATGAAAAATATGGGGTCAGTTTGATTTTATATTTTTCTAAAACTAAATATATATGTAAATTAAAAAGTCCTTCAGAAGCGGGCGACGGGAATTCGATTCCGGTGACCGACAGCTTCTTACGGGCAACTCCTTCAACCAAAAAATAACACCAACAACAACAGAATCATTCCCATTGTCGGCAAATGATAAGATCTTCTACAGATCAACCTGGATTCTTAAAACAATGATCCTGGATAAGCTTTTGTGATTGCAGCACATCACTATACATATCTTGAGCCTTCGAGCTCACAAATTTGCTCAAATCAAAACGGTTTTATTTACTCTTCATTCTTGGTGTCATTCTTCAATTTTATAAAATTCCAAAAATAACTTCAAATATCAAGTGTAAACTAGTAAACTCGACTTCTAAAAGCTTAAACTACACTTCCTATACAATTTTCATAGATTTTCCCTCATTTTCATCATAAATAGTGAATTTTAGAATTCTTCCAAATGTACTCCAAATACATGCTGAAAATCCAACATTTTTGCATAAAAGTAAAGCTCTTACCATAAGAAATCTGAATCTAGCAATTTTTTCTTAATTCACCAAGAAATCTCCACTTAATAGTGTGCCCTAGCTCCTAAAATTGCGATTTTGAGAGGTTGAAGGTGATGAGAAGGTGAAAAATGGCGTTATTCAGGGTAATTTTTCACTTTTAACCATTCACAAATCAGTTTTTGTAAAATGGCGCTTAAGCATGGATTAGTGGCACTTAGGCACCTACCTCTCTGGTTACCTTGTGCTTAAGCGCCAGTGCAAGATTTTTTAGATTTTTAAATGTAAGTAAAATGCACTATTTGCGTAAGTTTTCCACTCCTAAATGGTCTCATAACATTTAAATGACTATTTTCATCTCCTTTAACTCTCCTCTCTCTCAAAATTCTATATATAACTCAATTCAATTTGAGGCAAAAAATAGCACAAATTTTTAAACAAACAAACTTATATTCATTCACAAAGAATTACCAATACATGTAACACTTAATTCTCACTCCAAATAGTCTCAGATGAGAAAAATTTCTAAGCACAAACACTTAAGAAACAATCACCATTAAACACATAAAAACATAAACAATAAAAACAAGACTTAAACACTAACACATAAACACAACGACTGCTAACAAAAAAACTCAAACATAGAACTTAATTCCACTCTTCATTTGATGGGACAAACTCTGGTCTTTCATTAGTCTCTCCTGGGGCAATCAAAATATAAAGTTGATACAACGGACGGTGGTGACGAGCTCTGATACTATCTTCTTCAATCCATTTATGCTTAAGAAACATCTCTTTATTTGCTTCCTCTATATAACTAGTTTGGATAAATTGCATTTTCAGTTGCCATCCAATATGCTCAAGATGTGTGTGAATCTCAAATACCTTGGTTTCAAGTAAAACCATAGTATTCTCAATTTTGTTGATCTTTTCGGATATTCCTTCAATAATAATGGCTAAGAAATCGTTATACATCTCTTGTGCACTTTGACTGATGAATCTCTTCCTCATGGTCTCTTTCTTCTTCTTTAAATCCATCTCTCATGAAGACATCTTATCAAAATCTCTCTTTCTCTTACACTTTTAGGGCTAAAAATGATCTGGGGTGAAATTCCTTCACCAAACCCTCCTATTTATAGGCCCAAATCCTTCTAATAACTCCTAGATACGTCTTGGAATTTCCTTGGAACATTTTTACAAATCAATTGGCATTTAAACCTTCTAGAATCTTAATTTAGCACATATTACTTTAACTTCCACGCTTAAGCGTCGAATATTAGCTTTTAAGTGCAAGTTCACGATTTTTTACCAGTCAACTTAACTTCCAAATTCTCATTCTAACATGCTTAGGTTACTAAATAAAGTCTTAAAATCAATACTAACACATAATAATATCAAAAATACTGCCCCAATTTTCTTAATCACACACAAACAAAATTCAAAACAAAAGCTCACTAATAACTATGAGTTGTCTCCCACAAAGCGCTTGGTTTAACGTCGTCAGCCCAATGTAACCAGTGCTTATTCTAGTTGGCCCAACATCATTCCTTCGTTAAATTTATGTTGATCCCTTACAAAATAAGGTTTCAGTCTATGACCATTCACTTTAAATACTTTATCATTCTTAGGATCTTTAGTATCTACAGCTCCATAAGGATAAACTTTTATCACAACAAATGGGCCCATCCACTTGGACTTCAATTTGCTTGGAAATAATCTTAACCTTGCATTATATAGCAAAAATTGTTCCTCTGGCTGAAAATTTTTAATAAGAATCTTTTGATCATGCCACTACTTCATCCTTCCCTTTTAAATCTTAGCACTTTCATAAAATTCATTCCTTATCTCTTCGAGCTCATTTAATTGCNGTGATTCTGAGTGCAAGTGATTGCAAGTGAGTGCCTTAGCCCTAGACCAACACCCAGGGTCAACCCTAAGGTAAAGCAATCTTAAGGGTGACTCATCTTGAGTTCCCCTATGATGACCTCACCTACTAAGTGCTAGAGGTTAGGACCAATATGTGGAACTTCAAGTAGTGTAGAGAAGAGTTTGACCTACTAAGTGGTAGAGGTTAGGACCAATATGTGGAACTTCAAGTTGAGTAGAGAAGAGTTTGGGTTTCTAATGGTGAGGGTTCCTTATCTAGTTTTCTAAGAATAGTCAATAGGAAAGTCCTATGGATAGACCTTAGGCTACTAAAGAAGAAAAACTAAACCTTAACCAAAAGTGAGGTCAACACACTTAAATTACATTTTCAATTTCCATCCAATATGCTCAAGATGTGCATGAATTTCCAATACTTTAGTCTCCAGTG
This sequence comes from Phalaenopsis hybrid cultivar, assembly GCA_002079205.1. Classification (NCBI taxonomy): domain Eukaryota; kingdom Viridiplantae; phylum Streptophyta; class Magnoliopsida; order Asparagales; family Orchidaceae; genus Phalaenopsis; species Phalaenopsis hybrid cultivar. The sequence goes on along the minus strand of JXCR01140119.1, from coordinate 50,379 downwards.
CAGACATGGTATTTTCAATTTTGTTGATCTTCTCTAATATCCCTTCAATACTACAGCTCAAAACTGTTATACATCTCTTGTGCACTTTGACTAAAGAATTTCTTCCCATGGTCTCCTCCTTCTTCTTCAATTCCACCTCCCATGAAGAAATCATCTTAAAATCTATCTCTCTCTTAGACTTTAGGGCTAGAAATGATCTCGGGTAAAATTCCTTCACTAAACCATTCTATTTATAGGCCTAAATCCTTCCGATAACTCTTAGACATGTTTAGAAACTGCCTTGGCACATTTTTGCAAACTTTTGGGTGGTTTTCCCTTCTAGAATATTGATTTTGCACATGTTTTTAAACTGTCGCGCTTAAGCGCCTAATTTGGCGCTTAAGCGTCAGTGCACATTTTTCCACTAGTCAACTTAATGTCCAAATTCTCATTTTAACAAGTCTAGATCACTAAATAAAGTCTTAAAATCAATGCTAACACATACTGGTCTCAAAAATACTAGCCCAAATATTTTTAATCACGCATAAAACAACAATCAAAATAAAAACACACTGATAACTATGTGTAGCCTCCCACAAAGCCCTTGATTTTACGTCGTCAGCCTGGTGTAACAAGTGCTTACTCTGGTTGACCCAACATCATTAAATCATTAAACTTATGTTGAGCTCTTAAAAAATAAGGTTTCAGTCTATGTCCATTAACTTTAAATATTTTCCGGACGTAAGTTCTTTAATATCCACAACTACATAAGGATAATCTTTAATCACAATAAATGGGCCCATCCACCAGAACTTAAGTTTGCCTGGAAATAATCTTAAACTTGAATTAAATAATAAAACCTGTTGCCCTGACTGAAAATTTTTAGTAAGAATCCTTTGATCATGCCACATCATCATCTTTACTTTATAAATTTTAGCACTTTCATATGATTCATTCCTTATCACTTGAAGCTCATTTAATTGTAACAATCTTTTCTCACCAGTATCTTTCAAATTGTAATTAAACTCTTTAATCGCCCAATATGCCTTATGCTCAAGTTCAACTGGTAAGTGACAAGCTTTTCCAAATATTAGCCTATATGGGGACATTCCTATAGGAGTTCTTTATGCAATTCTATAAGCCCCCAAAGCATAGTTAAGTTTGACTAACCAATCCATTTTTATTGGATTCACAGATTTTTCCATAACTCATTTAATTTCTCTATTGGATAATTTACCCAAAGCACTTATTTGAGGATGATAAGAAATAACAATCCTATGATTTATATGATATTTCTTTAATAATTTCTCCATTATGACATTTCTGAAATGACTTCTCCCATCATTAATGATAACACTTGGCATCCCAAATCTACAAAATTTATTCATTTTCAAAAATTTTGCAACACTTTGAGCATCACATTGAGGTAAAGCAACAACTTCTATCCATTTGGATACGTAGTCCACTGCTAACAGAATATATAAATTTCTGGAAGATGGTATAAATGGTCTCATGAAATCTACTCCCCAAACATTAAATATTTCAACTTCTAGTAAATAATTGAGGGGCATCTCATTTCTTCTAGAAATATTGCCTACTTTTTGAAATCTATCACAAGTTTTGATATAANAACTTCAACTGGTAAGTGACAAGCTTTCCCAAATATTAGCCTATATGGGGACATTCCTATAGGAGTTTTATAGGCAGTCCTATAAGCCCACAAAACATAGTCAAGTTTGACTCACCAATCCATTTTTATTGGATTCACAGATTTTTCCATAATTCTTTTAATTTCTAGATTAGATAATTCAGTCAAACCACTTGTCTAAGGATGATAAGCAGTAGCAATTCTATGATTTATATGATATTTCTTTAATAACTTCTCCATTATGACATTTCCAAAATGACTTCCCCCATCAATTATGATAACTCTCGGCATCCCAAATCTACAAAATATTTTTGTTTTAAAAAAATTTGCAACACTTTGCACATCACATCAAGGTAAAGCAATAACTTCTATCCATTTGGATGCATAGTCCATTGCTAACAGTATATATAAATTTTTGAAAGATGGTATAAATGGTCCCATGAAATCTAATCCCCAAACATCAAATATTTTAACTTATAACATATAATTGAGGGGCATCTCATATCTTCTAGAAATATTTTTTACATGTTGGCATCTATCACAAGTTTTATATAAGCATTAACATCTCTAAAGATAGTAGGCCAATAAAATTCAGATTGTAAAATTTTGTATATTGTTTTATCAACACCAAAATGTCCCATAAAATCAGAATTATGACATTTTTGGATAATTTCATAAGTGTCTTTTATTGGTACACATCTTTGAATAATGAGATCTTTTTCTTGTTTATATAAAAATGGGTCATCCCAAAAATAAGTCTTAGCTTCAGAAATAAATTTCTTCTTCTGTTGGTATGTCATTTTATATGGTATAATATCACTAACAAGAAAGTTCACAATGTCGACATACAATGAAACACGCCACACATTTATATTGAACAATTTTTCATCTAGAAAATGTTCATTAATTTAATTTTCAAAACAGAGTAGCTTTTCTAATTCAAGCCTGGACAAATGATCAACAATATAATTTTTAGTCCCCTTTCTAGCTACTATAGTAAAATCAAACTCTTGCAAAAGAAGAATCCATCTTAAATGTTTAGGTTTAGCATCCTTCTTTTTCATTAAGTACTTAATTGCAGAATGATCTACATACACTACATAATGAGTTTCAACTAAATATGATCAAAATTTATCAAAGACATATATTATTGCTAATAACTCTTTTTTAGTTGTTATATAATTTGTTTGAGTTTCATTAAGAGTTTTGCTAGCATAATAAATAACTTAAAAAATTTTATCCTATATTTGTCCTAAAACAACTTCAATAACATAATCACTAGCATCATACTTCTATTCAAAAAGTTTCCCTAATTTGGTGAAACTATAAATGGTGCAGTGACTAATTTTTCTTTTAATAACTTAAAAGCTTTTAGGCATTCTTCATCAAAATTGAAAATTAAATCTTTCTCCCGTAAATGACATAAAGGCTTAGAAGTTTTTTAAAAGTCTTTAATATATCACCTGTAAAATCCAACATGTCCTAAAAAACTCCTATTTTACTTACATTGGTTGGACAAGGTAAATTAGCGATCACTTGATTTTAGCAGGATCTACTTCCATACCATTTTATGATATTTTATGTCCTAATAGAATTCCTCCTGCTACCATAAATTGACATTTTTCCCAATTAAGGTTAGCGTTTCAGAACATTTGACAAATGTTTTAAACATGAGTCAAATGAAGTTACAAACATTGAAAAATCATTCATAAATACTTCAATCCATTTTTCAATTAAATCGCAAAAAATTGTCATTATACATCTTTGAAATGTCGTAGGGGCATTACATAAACCAAAGAACATTCTTCTAAAAGCAAAAGTACCATACGAATTGGTAAGTTGTTTTCTCTTGATTATCAGAACTTACTCTAATATAATTAATTAAATATAAAAATAAGTTGCAATTTAAGTAAAAATTTTCTAATAATCCTAATTTGTCTGTTACTCTAATTGTGATTTTATAAACTCACTCGATCATTCACTCACTCACTCTCGGCAACGGCGCCAAAAACTTGACCAACTTTTTTAATAAACCAACAAATACAAGAATGTGACAGTGCTACTAGAAGATTTAAATCCCTGGCAACGGCGCCAAAAACATGACGGTGACTTTATATATGCTCAAAATTATAAGTTAAATATGGACGTAATAAATATTCAATAATTGTAAAGTCACACTTATCAACACAAGTATACGTATCGCTCAAGTAATATAGGGCTCTAATAGAGTCCTAGATATCGATCCCACAGGGAAGAACTGCAAACTAAGATTTTTGAAAAGCAATACTTTAATCACAAAAACGAAGTTCAATTTGCTTATGTGTCAGTAATAGGAAACTAAAATAAATATGTAATTTTAATACTATATAAAAGTTATGATCTACTGCAGTAAAGTTTTAATTAAGAAATACTATAAGTTTGATTTAAATAAATATAATAGTGAGATTTTCAGAAAAATTCAAGTAATTGAATTAACTCTGTAGCTATAAGATTATCTAGTCATCAAGTTTAAGAGTTCTAGTCTTCTATTCATTCCAAGAATGACTATATGTTGCAATATTAAGTCACTTAGAATAATAAAAAGATAGGAACTTCATGAGAACTCTACTAGTAAAAGATTTATTCCATAAATATAAGTTAAGGAATGTATTTAAGTTTTCCCTTTAAGTAGGACCAGTGAAGCCAATTTTTGATTAAGCATATCCTCAAGCTTCTCCTCACTTCCATAATTTTTTCTTTCTTTTCTTTTTATTCATTTGGATTGCTTTCAATCCTATATATTTTTATTTTCTTTACAAGAATTGTTTTCAATCCTTTATTTTTCCTTTTTCAAGTGAGGATTACTATATCTGGATAGCTTTTAATGATTTTGAACTTCCATTTTCTTTCCCTAAATTTGAAACTCAAAGCATTCCTTTACCTTATAAATAGTTCATAGTTTTTTACATCATTGAGCCCCGATCTTTTCTTCTCAAATGAATTTCTAGATTCTTAATACTTCAAAATTTAGTTTCCTTCACTTTAAATAGTTAACTATAATCTTATTCTCTTATACTAAATATATTAAGTTATTTCCTTTACTTCAAATAGTTAACTATAATCTTATTCTCTTATACTAAATATCTTAAGTTACAATAATTAATTTTTCATTACAAAAATATTTCTTTAAATCTACCATAATATTTAAATAGTTGCAAAAAATATAGTTACCTGAATTAAATTCACTACATGAAATCATATAAATAATTTTTGAAAAATATTGAAATAGAGGACATCTAATAGTTAATCTTTTTCTCCGCTGCCCCAAACTTAAATTTTTAAATATGAAATAATACAGGTGGAAAGAAAAACTATAAATATAAATCATACCTCAGTATTGTAGGCATTTTCATCATTTTGAAATTTTNAATAAGTCTTAGCTTCAAAAATAAATTTCCTCTTCTGTTGGTATGTCATTCCATAGAGTATAATATCACTAACAATAAAGCTCACAATGTCGGTACATCATGGAACACACCACTCATAAAGAGTAAACAATTTTTCATTTGGAAAATGTTCATAAATTTTATTTTAAAAAAAGAGTTATTTTTCTAATTCAAGCCTGGACAAATGATCAGCAATTTGATTTTCAATCCCCTTCCCATCTACTATTACAAAATCAAATTCTTGCAAAAGAAGAATCCATCTTATAAGTCTAGGTTTAGCATCATTATTTTTCTTTAAATACTTAGCAAAATCTTCTGTATGCACTACACAATGAGTCTCAATTAAATATGATCTAAATTTTTCAAAAGCATATACTATTACTAATAACTCTTTTTCAGTTGTTGTATAATTAATTTGAGTTTCATTAAGAGATTTACTAGCATAGTAAATAACTTCGACAATTTTATCATATCTTTGTCCTAAAACAACTGCAATAGCATAATCACTAGCATCACACATTCATCCAAAAGGTTTTCCCAGTTTGGTGAATCTATAATTAGTGCAGTGATTAGTTTTTCTTTTAATAATTTAAAAGCTTTTGGGCATTCCTCATCAAAATTAAAAATTGCATCTTTCTCAAGTTAATGGCATAAAGGCTTAGTAACCTTTGAAAAGTCTTTAATATATCGTCTGTAGAAGCCAACATATCCTAAAAAACTCCTAATTTCTCTTACATTTGTTGGATAAGGTAAACTAGTGATCACTTGAATTTTAACAGGATCTACTTCCATACCATTTTATGGTATTTGATGTCCTAATACAATTCCTCCTGTTACGATAAATTAGCATTTTTCCTAGTTAAGGACTAAATTTGTTTCTTCACAGCGCTTAAGAACTTTTGATAATATTCTAAACATGAGTCAAATGAAGTTCAAAACACTAAAAAGTCATCCATGAATACTTCAATCCCTTTTCAATTAAATCTCAAAAAATTTCAATCATACATCTTTGAAAGGTAGTAGAGGCATAACATAAACCAAAGGGCATTCTTCTAAGAGCGAAAGTACCATAAGGACTGGTAAACATTATTTTCTCTTAATCCTCAGGAGATATTTAAATTTGGTGATAACCAGTATATCCATCCAGAAATCAAAAATATTTATGCCCAACTAGTCTATCAAGCATTTGATCTAGAAGGAGTAATGGAAAATGATCTTTCCTAGTGTCAAGATATAATTTTCTATAATAAATAAATATTTGCCACCTTGTAACTTGTCTAGTAAGTATTAACTCATTATGTTCATTTAAAATTACAGTTCCTCCTCATTCCTTAGGAACGCAATGAATTGGATTAACCCATGCACTATCTAAAATAGGGTAGATAATTCCAGCAACTTACCACTTTAAAATTTCTTTCTTTACAAATTCTTTCATAACAAGATTCAATCTCCTTCACGAATCAGCCCTGGGTTTACAGTTCTATTCCATATGAATTATATGCATACAAATTGAAGGACCGATTCCTTTAATATCAGCAATTGTCCATTTAAAGGCTTTCTTAAAAATTTTCAGAATTTTCATCAACTTTTCTTATTCTTCCATCATTAATTTTGAGGAAATTATAACTAGTAAAGTAGAGGAATCTCCTAAAAAGGCGTATTTTAAATGATCAGGAAGTGACTTCAATTCTAGTTCTGGAGGTTTTTCCATAGGTGGACAAAATGATTTATCTTTATATATCGTGTCCAAAACATCAAAACTTTCTTGAACATAGCTTAATTTTTTCTTAAAAAGATCTTCACATTGATTTAATTCCTCTTTTTGCTTATGTTCCAAATCTTTTTCTTCAGATTTTTCTTCATAAGTAGTTCTAAAATGGCATTCACTTAGATATCTTATTGATTTTGAAATGTTAAAAGTAACAGTTTGATCATTGATGCGCATTGTTAATTCCCCTTTTCTGCACATCTATCATTGCTCTTCATGTAGCTAGAAAAGGTCTCCCCAAAATGATAGGTATCTCTTTATCTTCCTCCATATCTAACACAATGAAATCAATAGGAAAGATAAATTGATCCACTTTCACTAGGACATCTTCTATAACTTTTTTAGGGTATGTTATCGAACGATCTGCTAACTGAAAAGTTACAGTAATAGAGGTTATTTCTCCTAATCCAAATCTCTTAAATATTGATAATGGCATAAGGTTAATGCTTGCACCTAAATCACATAATCATTTCCGATAACATTTGTCTCCCATTACACATGGAATTATAAAGCTACCAGGATCTTTAAGTATTTTAAGAAGCTTCTTCTGAATTATCCCTCTGCACTCCTCATTAAGTGCAAAAGTCTCATTATCTTCAAACTTCCTTTTCTTGTTGAGAATATCCTTCATAAACTTTGCATAGCTTGGCACTTTTTCTAAGGCTTCAGCAAATGGAATATTAATTGTAAGCTTCTTAAATATATCTAGAAATTTTGAAAATTATTTATCCAACTTCTGCTGATGAAGTCTCTAAGGAAATGAAGGTGGTGGTTTCTCCAAATCATATTTTAGTGGAGAAATAGGCCTCTCAAAATCTTTTGGAGTGTCCTCTTTTGATTCTTCAATTTCTTCTCTCTCTATTTTAATTTCCTTTTGAACCTGACCTTCCAACTCTCTTCCGCTTCTAAGTTGAATGGCTTTTACTTGTTCTTTATTCTAGTCATTTAGATTTGATTCACTATTACTAGGAAGTGTTTCTTGGGATCTATTATTTAATGAATTTGTTATTTACCCAAGTTGGTTCTTAATATTTCTAATTGTAGCTCCTTGACTTTGTAATTGATTTCTCATTTGAAGCACCACTTTATCTATAAAAAACTTATTCTCCTTAAACTAGGTATTACTATTGAAACACGGAGGATAAGTAAATCTATTATTATTATTCCCTTGGTTGTTCTAGTTTCCTAATGGGTTTACTTAGTTGTTCCCTCATTACTGATTATTACCATCTGAATTGTTATTCCAGTTAAAGTTGGGATGGTTCTTTCAACCTGGGTTATAATAATTTGAATATGGGTTATTCTGCTTATTATTTATGAGATTCAAATTTTTGAATGATTCTTGTGAATCTACCATTTTGCCTAATGAATTCTCTTTAATCATGAAAATTGGTTGAGAAAAAATTCATTCCAAATTGGTCTAACCTCCTTGAAAGTGGAGCAACTTGATTTGCTAACATGGTAAATGCATCAGTTACATGAATATTGGTTACTTTCATAGGATTTACCCACTCAAAAGGACATTGAAAGTTATTGGTAGCCATTTCTTCAATTAAATCATAAGCGTCATGAAATAGTTTTGACATCAATGATCCACCGACAGTGGCATCAATAACTGATCTAAGAGATCCAACTAATCCATCATAAAAAATTTAAATAATTAACCAATCTGGTATACCATGGTGTGGACACTTTCTTAAGAGTTCTTTAAATCATTCCCATGCTTCATAAATAGATTTCCCTTCAAACTGATAAAAATATGTAATATCATTTCTAAGCTTTGTAGTTTTTTATCGTGGAAAAGATTTAGCAAGAAATTTTTGTGCTAAATCACCCCAAGTTCTAATTGGTCCAGGTGCTAACGAATTCAACCACATCTTAGTTTTATCCCCAAGTGAGAAAAAATAACCTAAGTCTTATGACATCATCTGATACACCATCGTATTTAAATGTAGTGCACAATTCTAACCTAGTCTTATGGCATCATCTGATACACCATCGTATTTAAATGTAGCGCACAATTCTAGAAAATTGACAAGATGTAAATTTGGATCTTTAGTTGGTGATCCCCTAAACCGATTGTTTGATACCATTTGGATAATAATAAGCTCAAATGAATTAGCCACTACAGTAGGTTTTTTAATACTACAATGAAGTTCATCTACAATAGGGTTGGCATGATCTCTTAAAGGTTTAAACTCTTGATGAATTTCAGCATTTTGATTATTTTGGTCTGCCATTTCTGTAATTTTTTCGGATTTTTCAAAATTTATAATTTTTTTGATTTTTCTGATTTTTCTAATAGTTCTTTCTAATTCAGAATCGTAGGGGACTAGTCCTTCAGAACCTGAACTACACCTACACTAACATATAATAAAAAAAATAAAATAAATAAAATAAAAGAAGATAAGATAAGATAACTTAAAGTTTAAATAAGACTTTCTAAGAAAAAAATTTACTTTTAAAATCAATTTCTCTCTGGAAACATCACCAAAAACCTAATCCCTGGATACTGCTAATATGCACAGTACAACAATAATTTAGATTATATTTCACTTTTTTTTTTTTTTTTTGGGGTAAGGAGCATTATTCGGCTCCTTGCATGTTGATCCAAAAGAAAATAAATACAAGATTTCGGAGGGGTCCCCTATCTAAAAACCAAAAAAAAAAAACACATAACTCACTCAGAAGGGTGACCCATCCACAAACAGACTCAACTCAAGCA
>JXCR01140119.1:22018-40738 GCA_002079205.1 Phalaenopsis hybrid cultivar | reverse complement strand
TATATATATATATATATATATATATTTACAAAACAGCTCCCAAGCAAAACTAAACATTTGAACTCCCAATAGCAAGAAGAGACACAAACTCAGCATCAGAACAAGACTGTTCATGGTCACAACGACGACCCCAGCAATCATTTTTGCCCTCTGAGGTAAGGAATTTGAAGCTTGTCCCCCTGAGTTAGTAAGTGGGGAGAGGGTTGTGGACATCTCAGGATGATCAACATTAGCACCTTCTATAGCTAGGAAAATTGCAGGTCTATTAGCTTCGCTATACACAAATGAAAAATGAATCTTGCTTTCAGTGCTGAGCTTTTTAATTCTATGAATCCATTGATTGATATGCCAAGAGGAAGACATCTTAGAATTGAGTAGCTCCACCAGCAGGGAGGAGTCCATTTCAACAACAATCCACTGCCAATTATTTTTCTTAGCAAAATTTAAAGCCCAAAATAGAGCAGCAGCTTCAGTTTCCAAAGCATCCTCAGCTATATAAGGGGCCTTGTAGAACAACAAAGTCTTCCCTTTGTGATCTCTGAAAATTCCCCCAATACCTACTCCCTTATTTGTGTAGCATCCATCAGTGTTAATTTTAATGAAAGGATAAGGAGGCCTCTCCCATCTCACGTTGATAATTTTAATGTGATTAGCACCCATGTAAGTTGTGGTCTGCAGGATCACAAGGAACTTCCTCCAGTGTATTAGCTTGTTTAGGTAAGCCCAGCAGTTAGACATCACCCATGTAGCACTGGCCTCCCTATCCTCATGTTTGGCCATATTTCTAGCCATCCAAATAAACCAAGCAACAAAGAAGGGAATTGGCATGAGATTTATCTCTTTCCAGTCTTTAGTGCAGTCTGTAATATTATCCCAACCAATGTTAATCAGGTTGATGTTCATTTGGGAAGTTAGTCTACTCCAAACCTCCTTAGCGAAGCTGCACCTGAAGAATAAATGATCCCTTGTGTCATGTTCAAGCTTGCATAGGTGGCATCTAGAAGGACCTTTCAGGCCTTTAAGTTTCAGAATATCATCTGTGGGGAGAAGGTTACTAAGAACTCTCCAAGAAATAAACAACATGGAAGGGGTGAGGTGTTTTTGGCAAGAGAAGATATTCCACCGGCAAGTGTCCCAGCATTACAAATAGTTCTGGATGTCTTTTCAGATTGTAGCTCTAGTCCTATTTAGCAAGTTGAGTTGGTCCTTATTTTTTTTGTCAAATTGAATAGTAGAGATGTAGCTAGTAGATTGCTCCTTCAGTAAACCCCTCAAGAAGTCCTCAGACCAAACATTGTCAACCCAGCAGTCCTTGACCAATAAATCCCCCTCCTTTTCATCCTGCAAAGGTTCCAAACAGTCATTAGAACACCAGTTATCTTTCCAGAAATTAGTATTCCCTTGTCCCAACTCCCATCTTAGCAGCTTATCAATGTCTTCTCTGGCCTTGAGCATTTGAACCCAAATTCTGGAGTCTCCCACCTTCCTATTGACCTCCCCAGGGTGGACAAACTTGCAGTATTTGGCCTGCATGAAATTGGCCCATAAGTTTTCATTTTGTCTAAATTTAATCCACACCTTACATAGGCTAATGTGTGGCCTCCCAAGGTTTAGCCACTTTTTGCCAACTAGCCCAAGCCACTTGTTTTCTATTCCCAGCCCACAGAAATCTGTTGAAAGTTATTTCCAGCATCAAAGAGGTACTTCTTTTCATTGTATCCACTTGGAGAGCATAAAAAGGGATAGAGGTAAGAATGCTCTTCAGTAGGGTGATCCTACCACCATTGGACAGAAAGGAGTTAGACCACCCCTGAAGAGTAGAGGTTATCTTATCAATAACCTCATCAAATTGGATCAATTTTGTTCTTCCTCTGGTAAGATGGATCCCCAAATATTAGAAGGGGAGGCTCAAGCTAGAGAAACCAGTGTAAGAATGCATCCATTGCTTGATTGGTAGAGAGGCTTTTTTGCTGATAAGGATCTCACATTTGTCCTTGTTTACCTTTAGCCCTGACACCTGTTGGAAATGTTGAAGACACTCCAAAATGCACTTGGTAGCACGCTTAGAAGCCCTAGTGAATAGCAGGATGTCATCAGAATAGATCAGATAACTGATGTCCATCCTAGCTCTACTGTGATAAGAGTTGAAGCTTTTCCTATTTTCCGTGCAGTCCATCAGTCTAGAGAAATAGTCCAAAACCAATATTAAAATGGTGGGGGACAAAGGGTCCCCTTGTTTAAGTCCTCTGGTGGCTTTAAGGAAACCATGGGCTTTACCATTTATAAAAACTGAGTTTATGTTATCCTCAAGCCATCTTTTAATCATCTTGCAGCATTCCCTGGAAAAACCCCTAGCCTCCAAACATTCAATGATGAAATCCCAGTTGACCATGTCATAAGCCTTCATTAGATCAAGCTTAAAAATTACATTTCCCCCTCTGCAAGGTTTCTCCAAATCCTGCAGAAGTTCTTGAGCCAGGAGGATGTTATCCCCAATACTTCTGCCTTTCACAAAGGCAGCTTGGTTAATGCTGACAAGTTGAGGTAAAACAGGCTGAAGTTTGTGGACAATGATTTTGCTTATGATCTTACTTATGACATTGTTTAAACTCAGAGTTCTGTACTGCTTCCAGCTGTCCTTGATAGAGGTCTTTGGGATAAAAACAGTAGTAGAGGCACTGAAATAGTTAGGGAGTGGGTTTCCTTTAAAAAAATGTTGAATAGCTTTGATCACCTCTTCCTTGATGACTTCCCATGCCTTCTTATAGAAGTCTGAAGTAAACCCATCAGGTCCAGCAGATTTGGAACTATCAATAGAATTCAAAGCAGATTTTATCTCCTCCTCATCAGGAATATCCTTTAAGTGCAGATTAGCAGTGAACTTCTTGCTGTCTGTAAACAAATTGCTGTTAATTTGCACTCTATCACTGATGGTCCCACTCATTAGGCTTTGGCAATACTGCACAACACTTTCAGCAATTTCCTCTTCCTTCCTGAGCCAAGTACCATTCTGATCTTGATAGAGTGGATAGTGTTGCATTTTCTTTGGTATTTAATGCAAGCATGGTAGAATTTAGTGTTCCTATCTCCTTCAGCAAATTTGGTTTTTGCTGCCTTCTGTTGAAGGACATGGTCCTCCCACTGGATAGCATTTAAGAGTCTCTCATTAGCCTCAAGAAGAACATCCTCATCAATCCTTCCTTTGCTATGCTCCTCCTCCAACTCAGTTACCTCCTTTTTAGCCTTGTCAACAATCAGTAAGAGGTCTCCAAAAGTGTTCCAGCTCCACTGCTTAAGAGCTTTAGCTACCTTCTTTTGATTAAGCCAAAGGTTCATGAAGGGGTCAGGGTGAAGGTCTTTCTTCCAATGTTCTTTAATAATATTCAAGAAAGTTAAGTGATGAGACCACACATTCAAGTATCTGAAGGAGCTTTTCTGGTAAGTCATTTTATTTCCTATAGAGATCAGTAAAGGCCTGTGGTCAGAACCAGCTAGGCTTAGATGGGTAACAGATGTCTACAAGAATTGGTGGATCCAATTGTCATTAGTAGGAAATCTATCCAGCCTCTCCCACAAATCCTTCCTTCTCCAAGTAAAGGTAGGACCACAAAACCCCAGGTCAAATAACCCAGCTTTTTGGATATTATCATTAAGGAATGATATGTTGATGGGATTGGGAGGTCTGCTTCCCTTCCTTTCAGTAGGAGAAGAAACACAATTGAAGTCTCCTCCCACCAGCCAGGACTTGTCAACTGAACCTTGGATGAGCTGCAAGGACTCACACAGATCAATTCTAGCTGCTTTAGAACTGCCAGCATAGACAAAAGAAGCAAAAACTTCCATATCCATAAAACTTAGATTCATATGTAAGATTTGGGTGTGGTTAAGTAGGATAGAGAACTTCATTTTTTTCCTACAAAAAACCTAAATTTTGTTGCTAGTATTAGTGAACAAATTGAAGCCAGGGAAGGATTTAGCAATTTTCAAAGTGTTGAGATGAACCATGGGTTCCACAATGGAAATACACCAAAGTTTATGCTTCTTATTAAGATATTTAAGTCTTTTCAATGATAAGGGGTGGGCAATCCCCTTAATGTTCCAACATAATAGATTAATCATGGGGATGGGGGAGAAGAGTAAGGTTGGGATCTGGACCTAGTCCTCCCTTTATTTTTATTTGAACCCATTTTTGTCTGATTGATATGGACCTCCAAACTCTGAAGCTCCTTGCCTTTCCCAAGATCTTGTCCTTCAGATTTATAATTCTATTTCTTCTTAGCTTTCTGAATTTGCCAATCTGACTCCAGCTCTTTATTCATATCTTCTACAAGTTTCTGACTAGGGGTTTCCACCACTGAGTCCACCACTAGATGCTTCACATTTCTGGGAGATAGGGAGGTAAGTAACACATCCCCCACTGACTCAGCCTCTGTTTAGATCTCCAATTCCTTAGCCATTGTAGATATTTGGCCAACAACTTTGCTGCCAACTCTAACTGTCCCTTCCACACAGGGTGGGTCCTTTTGGGTGGGAGATTTCTCAGTCCTTTCAGCAAGCAAGGTCTTCTTTTGCACTTCCCTATTTCCAACTTCCTAGATATTGATAGTGGCCTCCTCCAACTTCTGCTGAGGTTGGTGGTAAGTCCTTCTAATCAGGGGTTTCAACCTATAGCATCTCTCCCTATTATGTATAAACATTTTGTAATGTTGGCATGAATGTGGTCTTTGCTCCATGAAGACTTCTTGCCAGAACCCCCTCTAAGTGTCCCCAATCCAAATTCTCTTAACATCAGGAAAGGTAACATCCATTTCCACTAAGATTCTTGCACTGGTTGTTTTGGCTTTATTGAAAGTAGGAGCATCAACGTTCACGGGTGTACCCAAGGTGCACCCAATATTGAACAGTGCATTAAATTTAAATAGATGGAAAGGCAGTTTAGGTAACTTAAACCATATATGCACTGTGGGAGGTTCTTGTGATGGATCATAATCAGGTGACCATTTTAAGATTTTCATTTTTGTTCCAGCTATGATGATGGATTGCCTTGCAAAGATTCTGGTATAGTCCCCTTCTTTAGTTAGCTGGATTAGGAGATGTCTACCATCCAACAGCCCTAGCTTCCAATCTGAAATCTTCAGAGATTCAAAGTATTTTCTTACTAGTTCCATCTTTGGATGTCCCAAGCTGAATTTGCCAATTAGGGTGAATTGAACCTCCAAGTTTAAATCAGCATGCTTTTTTTCAGAGAAAATAACAGCTGGTTCCCCATCTTTAGTACCCACAGGGTGAATGCAAGAGGCAGATCCTCTCCCAGCAGCAGCGTTATGAAAATCCTGAGGGAAGACTAGTAAATCAAGATCGAGAAAAGGGGAGGAGGGATTTCCAACCACCCCAGTATAGGTGGCTTTAGTCCATAGCAAATTAGTTTCCAAGTCAACAGGGGTACTCGTGTTTCAAAAGACCAGGACCTCCAAAAAGGAACAGCAGAAAAAGCTCCAGGCCAAACACAAACACCAACTAAGGGAGGTAAGAAAATAGTGGATACTTCCCAAAGGTACAAGAGAACACCAAGAAAAAATAGAAGAAGAAACAAAAGGAGGAAATCAGCTTCAGTTGACTAATGGAACAGTGAAACTTCAATAAAATAGCAAGGAGCCTCAACTTCCCCCAACAAGGCCACCAAGAACAAAGCAGAAAGTTCCAACCAAGCCAAAGGAACCTCTCCAAGATCTAGCCAGCTCATAGAACAGTCTTCACAGCAACACTTGGCAGCTCCATTACAGCCAAAACCCTAGCAGAGCTCTGCTAAGTCCAGCCGCCACCTCCATCTTATATATATATATATATATATCATATTATATTTCACTTATATTTCCTTAATTTGTAACAAAACAAAAAACTTGATCCTGAAGAAAAGTAAGAATTTAACTTCTAATTTATATATATTGGGATACCACGCAAGTATACGTATCGTTATCATGTAATATAAGACTTTTTGATTAAGACCTGAATATCGAACCCATAGAGAGAGTACGCAATATATACTGTTGAACAACAAACTTTCTATTTTTAATAAAAAGATAATTATCTAAATTAAAGATGATTTTTGCAGTAATAAAAATTTAAATATTTTTTTGTATTTTTCATATTTGACTGAACAATAACAATTTAAAAATATAACTAGAGTTTTTGTAGAAGAAAAACACTAAATATGAAAATATCTTTCTTCTTGTTATGAATCAGTAATAAGTATAGGAATTCTGCTGTGAAAGTATGCAAATTGTGTTGTGTCAAATAGGAGCAATAATATTATTTAGCCTTACTAGAGATGCTATAAAAAACATTGGTTGATTTAAGTTTGAATAGTTCCGAAGACTAACTAGAGATGCTATAAAGAATATTGGCTAATTTAAAGTTTGAATAGTTCTGAAGACCGACTAACCCTTACTAGAGATGCTATAAAGAACATTGGCTAATTTAAAGTTTGAATAGTTATGATGACCGGCTAGATGGGAGATGCTATAAAGAACATTGACTAATTTAAAGTTTGAATAGTTCTGAAGATCGGCTAGGCAGTAAGATACTTAGCTCTCACTCTAGAGTTCCCTCGATTCCCTCCACCTGGGGGCTAAAATCTCGTATCAGAACCTAAAATAATAAACCATGTTGGGGGCTTTAACTTGTCACTTTAAAGTCCTTTAACTCTACACCCTTCAATGAATATTTTCCTATTTATTTGCACAAAATCATATGGACTACATTCTCATTCATTCAACCTCATGTGATTCTTTCCAATTGTTATATGAGACAATACCAACCCATTTCTTACATGTTCTCACAACAAATTTTAACATATGGATTGGCCAAAATCAAGAAGTAAATGAAGTGCATTATTTAAATCATCACAACTTTTTCCAACATTAAAGATCAATACTCTCCACAACTTCCATCCAAATAAATCATCACAACTTCTTCCAACATTAAAGATCAATACTCTCCACAACTTCCATCCAAAACAATCATCACAACTTCTTCCAACATTAAAGATCAATACTCTCCACAACTTACATCCAACACTTCACAACTTTTTCCAACATTAAAGATCAATACTCTCCACAACTTCCATCCAAAACTTAATTACCACAACTTCTTCCATCATTGAAGATCAATACTTTCCACAATTTCCATCCAAAACTTAATTACTTATCACTTTAAGAAGAAAGATAAAGAAAACTACTCAGAATCCTTGGAGAAAACAAAACCACACTTTAGTTTAAAAGAAGAAATCATCGTCAAACCAACAACAATTCTAAATTAAAACAAAAAATAGTCTCAAAACAAAAAGATAAAACTTATCTCAAGTCCTCCACTAAATTGTTGAAGTTCCTTTGATTCTCTTCTCTTTACAAACACTCAAAATAAAATAACAAAAAGGATAAAATAAAAGTAAAAGTAGTGCCTGAAAATCTCTCCAAACTAACTCCCCAAATGAGGAATAAAATAACAAAAAGGATAAAATAAAAGTAAAAGTGGTGCCTGAAAATCTCTCTGAACTAAATCTCTAAATAAGAACTTTCAAAACTTTCCAATACTTTTAGGACTCTTTTCTAAGTCCTCTCTTCTTTTTTTAATAATTTTCCAAAAGGTACCTGGATTTCTCCTCAAAATATGTCTAGATTCAATGTATTTCCCCAAGAGATGCATCCTTTAGTGATAGTTTTTTGTCTACGGTGGTTATAACCACCTATTAATCCAATGGATGCCTCAAAAACCTCTTCAAAATTTGTAGAAACCAAATTTACTCATTCAGTAACTGCTACTAGAAATTAATTGCGGGGCCTCTGGCGCTTAGGCGTTGTCTTCTATGTTTAACCGGTGCTTAAGCACCAGATCTAGCACTTAGGTGTCAAAACTCTTTTACACATTTTTACATTTTTGCTCCAAGTTTGATCCTTTTTCACTTCTTTAAGCATTTTTCACCCTTTTTGCTTATATCTGCAAGGAAAACATAAAAATACCTTCCATTAAAGTGCAATATCTCAAAAATAGATAAAAAAAATATGTCTAAAAACATACCAATTGAAAGGAACAACTTCTTAAGGCTTTTACGGACCTTTTTCCTTGATACCAGCATTTACTCTCATAAAATCAATTAACATATTTTTATTTGCCACATATCAACATTTTGATCTAAGATTAGTGATGTTGTCATCCTATTGTCGATCAATTTCTTCATTACACTAACATTGGTCATGCTTTTGTTGTCTTCATCATTGTCAGAGATGAGGAGTTGCAAATTTGTTCATCGTTATGTTACCTATCTTCCCAAATTCTTCCAACACATCTTGTGTTGTTAGACAAAAGAAAAGAGAAATCAAGAAAATTTTGGTAGATATTAATCAAAACTAATAAATTTATAAGAAACTTTCATAAGGGATTCTTTGTTACCAAAAAATTTTTATAAAAGCAATTTACCAGAAATTTCAGATTGATATACTTGT
The DNA here is from genome assembly GCA_002079205.1 of Phalaenopsis hybrid cultivar. NCBI lineage: Eukaryota > Viridiplantae > Streptophyta > Magnoliopsida > Asparagales > Orchidaceae > Phalaenopsis > Phalaenopsis hybrid cultivar. Next base: position 32,237 of record JXCR01140119.1, on the reverse strand, counting down.
TCCAAGGTTCACATCTTCCTATAGGGACAAGTCCCTATAATTAATTATATCTTAAATAATTTATGATTACTTAAGAAAACTTCTCATTACTTAAGAAAACTTTCAAAGAAAGTTGAAAGCTGATGCTAAGGAAGGACTATAGAAAAAGGTTTAAAATGGTGATGGTGACCATGACTATCAATTTAACCCATGATAATATAAGGGTTAGGGAGCTTTAGCATATATAGGTGGGTGAGATGTGTCCACACAAAAGTGAGGTCAACACCTGTTATACATGTTTAGTTCCTTAATTTTCTTTCATTTTGAGAGTTAGAACTGTGATGAAGATAAGAAAATTAAATGAAACACTAAATTCCACATTAAAATGATTTATGTTAAAATCAATATTGAATAATCAAACTCCATAATTTTTCTTTGTATTGCATCCTCTATAAACGATGATATTGGTGACCCTCCCTCCATCACTTTTCTTCTATCTTGGGCTTCAGTAATTCTTTACTGAGGGAGATCTAATGGTTGTCGGTCACTGATGCACCTTTTGTGTGTGTTTTTTTGTGTCTTTTATGACAATTTAAATCTCTGGTAACAGTGTCAAAAACTTAACCCATCCAAAACTTATGCAGTAATTTAGCTTCCAAAAATATGGCCCAAATATTGAACCATTTTATATTAATTATTTAAAATGCAAAATCAAAATGTTATATAAAATATATAAAATAGTTCACACACTATGAGTTCTCCCCTAGTGCACGTAGTACTTCATGCATAATAGGGCTTTCTTTAAAAACCCTAGTATCGATCCCATAGAGAAGCGTAGTAAGAAATCTCTTAAGCTAATTCTAGTCTACTACTATCAAGTCTTAGTTTGGAAGATGAAAACTCTTATGATAACAACATAAATCACAATATTCACACTATAAAGATTAAAGTAATAAAGACAAGCTAAAATGGATTTAATGAATGCTAATAGAAATGTAACTAAAAGAAATAAGTTTACTAAACTAATTTCTAAACTTCAAAGTTAAATTTACTAAGACTAAATAAAGTTTTGTGATTAAGAGTTTAAATTTAAGAATGCATTCTACCCCTTTACAATGACTATATGGACCGTGAAGACATTAAAGTAGTTTTAATAATTTCAAAGTTGTCGGGCAATCTATTGGGCCTGCTGAGCTCACAGAGCCTAATGAAGATACTAGGTTCTTTCAACAACCCCTTGAGCAACCTTGTGTTACTTTAAATATGGCTAGGCCTCTTATGAGTGATATTAGTAATGATGTTGAGAACCATTCTACTTTTCCCGTTGAAAATTTTGAGAATGTGGTTAATTCCCCTTCAATTATGCTCCAAAATATGGCTCCAATTTCTACTATTAATGTTAGTAATGATATTCTAAATAACTCTCATTTTTTGGTTTAAAATGTTGACAACATTGAGACTAGGAAGGAAAACATCTCTAGAGTTCCTGGTGATATTTGTGGAAGTGTTGAAAATGTTCCTGACATAACTATTTTGATCTTGCTTCAGAGAGGATGCTCTTAAACCATACTCCTAAAAGCTTAACTTCTTCTTCTCTTGAAAAAGAGAGTACATATCAACATCTTGATTGACATCTTGAAATAGAGAGCAATGATTGTTTGGAAAGTGGTTCTACTCTTTCTTAAATAAATATTTTGATGCAGGCTAAACTTTCTGCTACTAAAAATATATTAGATGAGGAATGGTTGGTTCAGAAGGCTAGCAAGAAAAAAAAATAAAAGGAATAATGAGGTGATACATCTTGATAAAGATAATGTTATCTTCGATGGAAGATCTATCTCTGATAGTGATAATGTCGACACCTCTTCTAGTTGTTCTACAAGGGGTTGTGTGAGACACAATGTTTAACATAATGTGTTGGAATATTAGGAGAGTCAGGGACCCTACCTCCCTTAATAGATTAAATCACTTATCTAGGGTCCATAATATTGCTATTTTTTGTTGCTCTCTAGCCTCTCGTCTCCACTAGCAAAGATCAGATTCGTAGAAATTTTAAACATTATAATTTCTTCTCTAATAAAAACAACAAAATTTGTATTTTTTGGAAGCATAATATTGATCTCACTATTTTTGAGGACGATGAGGAGTTTGTTTTACTTCATTTTAAGCATGATATTTATTTTTCTTGGGCAACTTTTATTTATTCTAGTTCTCTTCTTCATGACAAATTCCATCTTTGGCAAAAACTTACTATGATGGGGGACACTATTACTGATAATTGGTTGGTGGGGGGATATTTTAATATGATTATGTGGCCTTTGAAAAGAAGAGGTGGGGGGAGATGCAACCCGTCGCGTATCAGTCGTTTCTTTGAAAAAATTAATGAGGCGGGGTTATTTAATCTCAGTTTTACCAGTCCACCCTTTACTTGGAGATGGGGATCACTTGCTAAGAGGCTTGATCATTTCTTTGACAATCAATATTTTGCTTAATTACTTTCCTATCTCTAAAGTTAGCCATTCAAATCATGTTGCTTTTAATCATAATCCCCTTCTGTTATTGCTTGCTTTCACTTTTAAGCCCCCCACCTATCACTTTAAATTCCTTCCACTCATGTGACTTTTTTGAATCTTGTGCAACAGATGTGGAATGTTGATTGTGTTGAAAATCAACATTCAACATCTGCTATTATTTCCTCCACCAAAAGGCTTTATACTAATATTTATCCCTACAGTACTTGGAGGTGGAGTAATGCTATTTGGAACATGCTAATCTCTCCCTCTATCTTGTTTTTCTTATGGAGATTTTTTCTAAGTTTTTTTCCTTTGGATGATATTTTGAAGCTTAAAGGATTGAAAATGGTGTCCCAATATTATTTATGTAAAAAGGACTTGGAAATTTATGCGCATCTTATTTTCTTATGTCCTTTTACTGCTGATATTTGGAACAATTTGGGTGACCACTTCAATTTAAAATGCTTGGTCTCTTCTTTTATTAAGGATTATCTTTATACTTAGAATATTACCTTTTTTGTGGATAAAAATCTGCGGTGGTATCCTCTTGTGTTTCTTCGGTTCATCAGGGTGGCGAGAAATGTGGCTAAGTATGGTAACAATTTGTCTACTCCTTATATTAGTGTCTCTAATATCTTGCCACACTTCAAACGGGACTGTCATTTCATTTCTTTGTGGGGAGATGTTATGCAGTCTAAAGTGGGTAGGATGGCCATCTTCAGATGGAAAACCCCACCTACAGACTGGGATAAATTTAATATGGATGGCAGTTGGATCTCTAATGCAGCGGGTGCGGGAGGGGTTTTAAGGAATCATTTTGGACAGTGTTTATTTTATTTTGCTTCTCAGATTTATGCCGCCTCTCCTTTGGAGGTCGAAAGTTGGGCTTTTCTTTTAGCCATTAAGGTTGGAGCTCAACTTAATTTTACTAAAATCATTTTTGAGACAAATTTTCAATCGCTTATGAATGAGTTCTACAATACCACTACGCCTCACTAGGATTTGCTTGCCAATATGAATTGAATTTGTGATTATATTAACTAATATAAATTAATTTTTCATTTGTCTTTCATTTACAGAGAAGGTAACTCCCCGGCTAATTGGTTAGCTCATTTGGCCAGGAACTCTAGTAATATTTGTTGCGGTACTTTACCCATGTCGCATCCTCGCACTCTTTTGAATGGTGATCTGCTTGATTCTCTGTATCTTCGATGCTAACACTTTGGTTTTCTATTATTTTGAGAAGCATAGCTTGTATATGGCTCACCCGATGGCTCCTCTTTTGTTTTTGGTTTGGTTGGGCATGTTAAGTTATGCTTTATATGTTTTACATTTATACCACCATCATTTATTTTGGCTATGGCTATTTTGCTGGGAGATGGCTTATTTTTTCTTCCATTATATGATCTCATGATTTAACTTATTTGTCTCCCATTCATTTTTTTTGGCTTACCATATCACTAATATTTTTGGAGATGCTTTTTTTGGTCTTTTCTACAGTGGATGTAGGAAGTACAAACTATAAGCTATCTCTTCTTCCAAAATTAATGTTTTCTCGGTTTAGCCTGTTACTAATCTACGCATTTACTTTGTATTTGCCTTCTCGACACCGTGTGAGTCTTTTTTGGTTGCAGGTTATCTTTTCTATGATTGCAACATCTTCCAAACTGTGTAATCTCTTGAAGTTGCTCGTAGCATATCTTTTTTGGGTCAACTATATTTTGGGTCTCATGTACATTCTTTTTTTACATACTTTTTGCGTCACGTTGTACTGTGGATATTGCAACCCATAGGTCTTAAAATGCATTTTTTTCATTTTAGTTGGGGATCCACCATCCCTCCAATATTTTGTAACCTTTTTTTAGTATTAACGCGTAAGGGGCCATGAGCCACTATCCCTCCATATATATAAAAAATGATGGCTGCTGGACTTAGCTATGCTCTGCTAGGGTTTTGGCTGTGATGGAGCTGCTTGGAGGTGCTGTGGAGTTGGGTGAAGAAGCTTGCTTTCTCTTCAAGGAGTCCTTGTGATTTGTGGTTGTTTTTTGGGTGTTGAACGGGAAGACCTTTTTTGAATCTTGTTACTATTCTATTGCCTTGCTGAAGTTGTTGTTAGCTGTTGTTTTTTCTTGGTCTCTCCCCCTTTTGTGCTGGTTTTCCTGGTTTCTGCTCTGCTTGATCCTTTTTGAGATTCTGTAGCTATTTTCTCAATCTTGCCGGATTCTGGTCTTAGCTGTTTGGGGGTTTTCTGTTCCCTGGCCTTGTCCTTGGTTTTTGTCAAGTGTCCTCAATGGTCTTCCCCATTGATGTGGATATCAATGCCCAATGGACCAAGTATACTTTTGCTGAAGTTGTTGGAAGTGGCTTTGAAGTACCTAAATCCTTTGATCATGTGGTCTTCCCTCAATGTCTTCATGATGCTGCTGCTGGGAGGGGGGTTTGCCCTTTTGTCAATCATTTAGGATTAAAGGAAGGGGAACCTGCCATCATCTTCTCTCCTCAAGAAATTAATGAGCTCAATGAAACAGTAAAGTTTACTCCGGTTGGCAAATTTTAGTTTGGCCACCCTAAAATGGATTTGGTAAGGAAATTTTTTGTGGATTTGAAATTGACTGGTACTTGGAGGCTGGGTTTAATAGATGGTAGGCACTTGTTAATATCTTTATTTTATGAAGAGGATTATGTAAGGGTATTTGAAAAACAAATTCTGATTCCTAATGGAGTTCTAATGAAGTTGTTGAAGTGGACACCTAAGTTTGTTCCAACAAAGGAACCTTTAGTAGTTCCAATGTGGTTCAAATTCCCTAACCGACCTATTCACTATATCCATCAAAATGTACTGTTCTGCATCAGTAGAGTGCTTGGATGCCCACTAAAAATTGATGCCCCTACTTTTAATGTGGTTAAGCCTGCTGGTGCTAGAGTATTGGTAGAGAGGGACATTACCCTGCTTGATATAGATAGGGTGTGGATTGGAACTACTGAAGAAGGATTTTGGCAAAAAATAATAGTGGAATAGAAACCAGTATATTGCCAACATTGTAAAATTTTTGGACATAATGTGGAAAGGTGCTATAGACTACATACTCCACCTAAGAGGAGAACTTCTGGGGATAGAAATGATACTTCTAGGCCAGCAGAGGCAAATGGAATGGAAGTGGTTATTGTTTCTACTGCTGATGATGCTGTAAATACAATTGGGGTTATGCCCAATAGTATTGCTGGGGAGCAGGAGGAAGCTATATGTTTTAACAGAATTTTGAAGGGAAATGCAATACAAGATGACAACATAATTAGTTTTAACCCAACTAGGGTTGAAGACCAGATAATTAACAATTTGAAAGAAGTCTTAACTGAAGATTGGCAAGTTTAAAGAAGCAATAAAAAGAGAGAAAAGGCAAGTTAGATTTTAAACAGCCTATGGAGGGCCCACCTACAGTGGATCACCATCCAAGGACTAAAGGAAAAGGGAGGACCTTCTCTCAATGATAAAGTTACTTGTTTGGAGTATTACGGGTATTGCTCACCCCTCTACTCTCAAGAGATTAAAAAATGCAGTGAGGGTTCATAAAGTGTGGTGTTTTTGCATTCTTGAACCTTTGGTTAATAAAAATTCTCAAAAAATTTAGAAGAAGTTCCCTCATTTTGATCGTTTCTCTAATTCTAACAATAAAATTTGGCTCTTTGCTAGAGCTGAACTTCAATCGTCTATTTTGGTAAATCATTCTCAATTTATTCACATCTAATTCTATATTGGAGCTCAAGTTGGCTATGCCACCTTCATCTATGCCAGTAGTCTTGCTAATAATCAAGCCACCTTATGGAATGAGCTAACTCACATTGGACAAACTGTCAACCCCTTTTGGATTTTACGGGGTGACTTAAACTGTATTTCCTCTCTTAGTGAAAGAAGAGGTGGTAGACCACCTACTGTTTCTGCAAAGAATATATTCAATGATTTTCTTTCTAAGGCTGATTAGTTTGATTTGGGGTATCAAGTTCCAAAATTCACTTGGAGGAGGGGTGCCATGTGGGAAAGGCTGGAAAAAATACTAGGTAACTCTAAATGGGTGCAAACCTTCCCATTCACTATCATTACTCATTTGGCTATGGCAGGTTCTGACCACAGGCCTCTGCTGTGTACTATCCAAAATGCTGAAAAGCCAATCAAAGCTCCTTTCAGATTCCGAAACATGTGGACTCTTCATCCTCAATTTGTTGAAGAAGTTGATATGGTTTGGAGTGATGGAGGTTACTCTAATCCATGGATTAAACTGTGGAATCTCCAGAAGAAAGTGGCAGCACATCTGAAGAAGTGGAATTGGGACACTATTGGCAATATACACGAGAACTTGATTAATGCCCAAAGTAAAGTTATTACCATGGAAAAGAATTTTCAAATGGGGATAAATTATGAAGCTGACCTTCATAAAGCTAGTGAAGAACTGTTAATGCAAATCAACTATACTGAATGTTTTCTGAAACAAAAGACTGCTGTCACCAGATTTATTGATGGAGATAGAAACACAAGCTATTACCATGCTTGTGTTAACTTTAGAAGGATAAATAACATCATTCTCTCCATACAGGATTCTGATGGTATGTTAGTGACTGATGCTGAGAATATTGCCCATGATGCTGTTAACTATTTTCAAAATATCTTTAAGGAGAAATCTACCGAGAGAGCTCAAATCAAGATGGAACTCTTCTCTGAGTGTAGTGATTATGTACAAATTTTGGACCTTAATCCTATTCTAATGGAAGGAGAAATGAAAGATGAATTGGACACTATAGATGACCATAAGGTGTCTGGCCCTCATGGCTTCACTGCAAAATTTTGTAAGACTACTTGGCATATTATCAGTGGGGAGTTTGTTGATGCTGTGCAAAGCTTCTTTAAAGGTATTGATCGCCCTAGATACTTTACAGCATCTACTATAACTTTGATTCCTAAAAACTCTAGCAGGGTTGGGTGGGGAGACTTCAGACCTATCAGTCTAACAAATGTCATTTCTAAATTAATCAACAAGATTATTAGTAGCATTCTTCAACCTCACCTCCAGCAGCTTGTCAGCAATAATCAGGTGGCATTTGTGAAAGGAAGAAAAATCTCGGATAACATTCTTTTGGCACACGAGCTATTGCTGGACCTTGATAGAAAATGTAGAGGCAGGAATCTGATTCTGATATTAAATATTCAGAAGGCATATGATACTATTAATTGGAATTTTATCTTGGATACCTTAAATGCTAGGGGTTTCTCAAGGGCCTTTATCAATCTGATAAGAAGATGGTTTTGTTGTAACAACCACTATATCTTAATTAATGGCAAAAGCCAAGGTTTCTTCATTGCCTCTAAGGGAATTAAACAAGGAGATCCTTTATCACCAACTATCTTTATTCTTGCTATGGATTATCTTTCTAGGCTTCTAAATCAAATGTTTGCCTCTTCTCCTCATTTAGCCTATCAGCATAGATCCAACATTGGTGTGAGTCATTTGTCCTATGCAGATGATATTATCATTTTCTCCAAGGCTACCAAGACTGCTATGAAGGCTCTTTATCAAGGACTTATACACTTCCAAAAAACTTCTGGTATGCATCTTAACAAACAAAAATGTCAAATTTTTACTAGCTCAAATACTCAAATCTATATTAACCAATGGATTGCACAGCACACTGGGTTCAGCAAGGCTTCTCTACCAATCAACTATGTTGATGTCCAATTAATCAAAGGGAGAACCAAGCAAACTCAATTCAATGGTGTTATTGAACAAATTCAAAAACAACTGCAATGTTGGACTAATTACTTCCTCTCTAATGGAGGTAGGATCACCCTCCTTAATAGAATCTTAACTTCCATCCCTTCATATGCTCTTCAAATGTTTACCATGAAGAAAGGAACTCAAATAAGGCTAGGCAAAATTTTTAACAAATTTCTGTGGGTTGGATAGAAGAAATAATTCCATTGGTTAGCATGGCAAAAATTGTGTAAGCATTTACATGTAGGAGGTTTAGGCTTTAAAGATTTTTAGCAGCTCAGTGTCATCAATCTTTGTAAACTATGGATAAAGTTTAGAGCAAAAGATAGTCTCTGGACAATGTTTATGAAGGGGAAGTACTGCCGGACAGTACATCCTATCCTGGCTAAGAAGAAAGTGGGTGATTCCAGGCTGTGGACTAAACTTTTGGAGGTCAGACATAAAGCTGAGGATCTATTTATTTTGGAGCTTGGAGAAGTACAAGTAAATTTATGGCTTGATACTTTGGTTTGGAATGGGGAGAGACTACACACCTCCAAACCAAACTCAGTGATAAAGGTGAAGGAATTCTTGATTGATAATCAATGGAATTGCAATTTGTTGGCTACCATCCTAATTGAAGAGCAAGTATATTGGGTTAAGAAAACTAAAATCAATCCTGTACAGAAAGATAGAATCATTACTAGACAGGCTTCCTCTTAAAAACTGTCTGCTTATATTTTCCAACAATTATATAAATGGCAACCTGTCAAGAGGGGGAAAATGATTTAGGGAAAGTGGTTAACACCTTCCATGTCTTTTTTATGCTGGAGGCTATGGAAATCCTTACTACCTATTGATGACATTTTGAAGATGAAAGCGCTTTGGGGACCCTCATGTTATTATCTGTGCAATAAAGCTAAAGAAAGTCTGGATCATTTGTTCTTTTCCTGTAGTTTCTCCCAAAGAGTATGATATGATTTGTGATAGAAGCTCAACATTGATACTCTGAAAGTCAGCTGGCAATATTTTCTGGGGTGTTGGATGGAATAGTTGGATGCTAATTTAATAATCATTCCTTGTGTTGTTGACTGGTTCATATGGATGTGCAGAAACCAAGTAAAGTATGACAACATCAAAACCTAAGGGAATGGCTGTGGTTTTGATTTGTACTTCATATTTGCAAAAGATTATAAAATATCAAAATTTTCCCGATATTTTCCATAATTGGTTGCTTAATGTGAAAAATTTGAAATTGCCCTGGCCAACTTTGGTCCTCTGGAACCGCCCTCCTAAAGGGTGGCTGAAGGTAAATACAGATGGGACCTTCTATAAGGAGGCTGCTGGTGTGGGAGGAATCATTAGGAACTCTCTAATAAAGTGCATTTTGTACTTTTCCTTTCCAAATTGGGCTAATGATGCACTTGAAACTAAGATGATAGCTATTTATTGGGCACTCTACCTTACCAATCAATGCAACATCATAAAATTGGTGGTGGAGTCTGATTCCATCTGCTGTATCAGAATATTGAAACAGAAAGAAGCTGCCCCTTGGAATGTTGCTAGGTGGACTACTAAGATCAAGAGTATGTTTATCAATGTTGAAGTGAATTTCTAGCATATCCTAAGGGAAGGTAACATTCCAACACATAGTTTGGCAGTAAGGGGCAAAGATACTGTAGAGATTGTTGTAGGGACTATACCTTCTTCTCATTTAGCTCTCCTTCTTCATGGGGATAGTTTATCCATTCCTTATCTTAATTGTAGGGATTGATTATATATGTTTGCACTGGGTTAGATATTGAGTCAACTATATATACTTCCTACAACTTTTGTAAACATTATTATATGATCTAACTTGGATAGATTGGAAGGGAGTGGTTTGAGTGGTCTTTTCACTCATTTTGTAATCCAGTTTTCATATTAACATGTTAGGAGCCATAGATAGCTTATATATATATATATATATATATATATATATATATA